>JAEUWR010000564.1:0-143711 GCA_018524895.1 Podaxis sp. C-F-101400
TTCAGCATCAGAAGAGAGAACTTCCCCACAGGGGTGAACAGAAGAAGAGAGAATGTCTGTAGATGAAGAGTTGAAGATGAGAAAAGAAGAGGTGGCAGAAAGAGAACTATCTACTGGTACAAAAGCGTCTGTCGCTACTACAAGAGAAACAGGAGAAGAAAAAGAGAGGTCCCGAGCACGAGAAGCATTAGAAATGTGAATAGCCATTGCACCATCTTTTGATGGGTCAGGACATTCAATGAATTTGATTTGCATCTCAAACAAGTCCAGCAAGCACTGACCAGGTTTGGCGCTGGGATGGAGGTGCTGAAATCGGTCTGAAACCAGTTGGGTGTCAGAGATGAAATCTAGTGCTGTGGACCTAGTTTTAGTTGATCACACAACAAGAGGGTCGACATCTTGGATGAGACGTTTGAGGGGGTGAGAGGGTGGGAGAGTGTGAAAATGGAGTGAGCATCATTTTGCCAGCTTGAAGAGATGGAGTTGAATGGGGATAAGACTGGTGATGGCCTCGACCCCACCAGAGGGAGTAGTTCAGAACATGCCTGTAATCCATAAAGCTGCTTGGCATTGCATGTGTTGGAGGGATTTGATGAGTCCTTGGTATCTTGCATTGCGATTGAACCATAATCAGAAACTGTAGGTCGCAATCAGGACTATGCATGAGCAATAAAGAAGTCTCTTGTTGAGAGGGGAGAGACTGCAGATCGAATTGCTGAGCATGCGCATGCAGCAGACAGTGGATAGCACTTTAGTGGAATAAAAGCAGACGTGTTCCTTGAAAGATAGGGAGCAGTCAAACCAAAACCCCAGGTAGCGGAGATAAGGTTTGGGATGGATGGTGAAGTCGTCCTCTATTTTGACTGGTGGGTTAGGTTCTTGAGAGGGCCGACTGGAAAAGTGGAAGGCTTCAGTTTTCTCCCTTTTGAGAGTGAAGCCCATGTTAGTGGGTTATTGTTCGCAGGCTTTATAGACCTGTGCTAATATAGTACAATTATTGTCAAAGGAAGGAGATTGTACAATAATGAGTCTGTTGTCAACAAATGAGACTATTTTACAGCAAGGATCATTTGAGAACTTGTACATAAAAGGAGAGAGAGAGAGAGTGGTAAGGATAGGAGAAAGAGTGGAGCCTTGACCTACACCTACGGAAGCAGGAAACTTGGGAGATAGTTCATTGTTCCAAGAGTAAGTAGTATAGCAATCTTTTAAATAATGGGAGAAAAAGTTAACTAAATGAGAGTTGAAACAATGTCTTTTGAGTATGGAACAGAGGAGGGAATGGTTGGTAGAAGGAAAGAATTGAGCAACGTCAAAAGTGACAACACTCGTCTTGAGTTGTTTCTTCCACCCTGTGCAAACAAGGTGGGTGACATATATGCCAGCATCTTTGGTTGAGCACTGGATAATTCCGCCAAATTGGAGAGGATGGACCAGGTTGAACTGGGCCGCTTTGAACTGCATTCATTTGGAGATCATCTTCTTGATGAGCTTTCCTAGTGTGTTAAGGAGGACGATGGGCCTGAACATTTTGGGCATCAAATAGTGAGGTTTGTTCGGCTTGGGGATGATAACTGACATTGAGTTTTTGAAATGTTTGGGCCATATAGAGAATTCCATGCATTTGGAAGCAAAGATGAGGAATTTGTTTTGAAGGATGTCAGAGGACATGAGAGTCTTGATGTGGGCCCATGAGAGGTGATCAGGTCCCAGGGCAGAAGAATTGGCACACAGTTTGAGGGTGTCAAAGAGTTGGGCATTAGAGAAGGGAGGCCAGGCACGCTCTGGTTGGGCATCAAGAGATTCAACTGTGGTTAAATCAATTGAGCAGTTATGAGCAGAGTTGTAGGAAGAGTCAAGAGTGTGCCAGAGGTCTTCCAGCTCGTCACAACTCTTCCCATTGTAGGTGATGGATTGGCATGGGGGAAGGTTGCGTTTGCCAATCCATGACATTAAGTCCCATGTATGCTTGTCCTCCTGTGAGATGTTGATGATCTTTTGGTCAAAGAATGCTTTTTTAACCTTGCATGTACATCAGCAGAATTTGGTCCAGTTAGACTTGGACTTGTGTCTTTTGAAAGCCTCAAGGGTGTCAGAGCATTCACAATTCCACTAAGGTTTGCATTTGGCGCAGATCCTGACCTTAATGGCGTTGTTTGACCATTCCTCATGAATGATAGAGGATAGATTTTTGGTGAGTGTTTCAACATCTTCAGGGGATTGGAATGTCGAAGGGAGCTGTTGGAGGCATGTAGAAACAGAATAAAGGAAGGTGGCCTCTTCTTCTGAATCTTTGGGAATAGTGGTTTTTTCTATGACGGGCGAGGTGGAGATGGACAGGCCTATGGAGTTCATAATGTCAACCAAGAGATCAGCTCTCACAGAGTGATGAATGACATTTTCATCCCATTCGAGTGAATGGGAGTTGAAGTCACCTCCTGCACAGCAACATGGTTGGGGAAGTAATTAACACATGATTCTAAGTAGGTTAAAGACGAATCGTCAGATGGGTCAAGGTAACAGTTCAGGATATAAATTTTGTTAGGTAAAGACAGTGAAATAAGTTGGAAATCACATGAAGAGATGATGTCCAGATGAAGGATAGGGTGAAGAGAAGAGAGCAATTTGTGAATGTATGTAACTGTCCTAGAGTTTTTAGGGTCTGATATAAGGGGTATCCAGTCTGGGTGACTGGGTGGACCATATTTGGGGACTCCTTCAGAGTCTTCAGTAGAAGGGATGTTTTTGATGCATCAGATAGGGGGTTCTTGTAGACAAAGAATAAGTATGTTATTGAAGATCGGAGCAGATAGAAGGGTTTGAACGACTTCAAAGTTACGGTAGACATTAAAAAATAGAACTGGAATAGATGAAAGAGAGGTGGTAGAAATAGAGGCATGGGGTCATCTATTATGTCCTTTAGACATTTATGGCACCCGAGTTGAAGTCATGGCAGTTTTTCTCCACCTTAATTTCCTGGAGCTTCTTGACAATCCATTCCCTATCAAATCAGTGATGGAAGAAGGGGCATTTGTCGCTGTTCACGTGATGGTCTTTGGAATCACATGACAGGCAGTTAAAGGAGGTTGCATGAGGGCACTCCTTGATGTTAGTGGGGGTGGGAGGGCAGGGATTTGGACTGGTCTTGCCACGGCAGCAGAATCCATTGCAGTGGTGGTTCTCAGTATGATGCAGGTCACTGCAAATAGCACATCTTGGATTGCGCGCTTTGCATAAATGGGTTGGGTGACCCCATCTCCAACAGCAGTTGCAAAGAGGACTGGTGGTCCTCATTGTTGCTCCCCTAAAGGTGCACACTCGACTCTCAAAGAGGAGTGTGTGGTTGATAAATTGTTTGGCCCAAGAGGCCAATTGAGAATCCCACAAATCAAAGAACAGGATAGCCGAGTCTGAGTGGGGCGAGACACGGCTGAATCGAGGTTTGCCAACAAGGTAGTTGATGATGTCGGCATAAGGAGATGAGTTGATGACTTCAGCAAAATCATCAGACGTGTGTGGTGTACCATCCTCCCTGAAGTATGGGAGGTTGGTGAGTTTGATGAATGATTTCGACATCAGGAGAGTGGGGACAACAGCATCTCAGATGTCGGGGGAGGTGAAGGCAGACCAATTGGAGTCGGTGATGCCCTTTTTGATGATGAGGAGGTCCTCATCTGAAGCTACTTGGTTTGTGTTCAGCCAAAGAGTTTTTTCACTCATCTTGGCTGACTCGACTTTGAGGGTACACCCTTTTTGGTAGAGGGCATTGTTGCACTTACGGACCACCAAGTCGAGAGAGGTGATCATGATGGATTTGAAAATGTCATTGAAAGGAACAACGACATTCTTGTGTGAAGGGCCTTGAGTGGCTTTGGGGTTTTGTGAGGAGCGAGGAGGGGATGATTTGGGGGAGGGAGAGGGAGATTTAATGTCTCTGGAGTTGTGGAGGAAGTTGATGATGTCGACCAGCAACATCTGAGGGAATTGGTTCTGTAGAGCTGCATATTTCATCAGCTCATCAGACTGAAGTGGGGAAGAGGATGCCATTTTAGCATATGATGTTCTCTGGGTAGAGGGAGATGGGGCAGATGACCTATAATTGGTAGGACAGGTGCTGTTGTTGATGGGGGGTGGGGGGCCTGGAGGAGTGGGATGAGGGGGAAGGGAAGCCTTAAGAGGAGGGGGATGTGGAGGAGTGATGATAGGCTTACACTGAGCTTGGGCAGCTATCGGTTTAGTAGGGTGAGCAGGGCAGTGCCTGCCAGTGGTTTGCCAGGGGTTGGAGCTGAGCTTGGCCTCAGAAGGATCCTTGATCTCCTCTGAGGTTGCCAGGGGACCCGAGGTCTCCCCTAGAGATGGACCCAAGGTCTCATCTTGTGAGATAGTGGGAAGGGGGGGAAGCATATCAATATCTTTATTTAAACCAGAGCACTCACCTGGTTTATTTTGAAGTGTAACAGGGATGCATGAGAGGGCAATTGCTCATGCCATGTCCCTAGCAAGTTGTGAATCTGAGTCCTGGAGATGCCCAGAGATGTCAGACGGAGTAATGGAAGAGCTCTGCAGCTGCCCAGTAGTGTCTTTAGGGAGAGGGGAGGACATGGCCAGTGCCTTTTCAGCCCAGCATTCTTGGTGATGCCCAGTGGACATGGGTGTGGGAGTAGGGGATAAAGTGTGAGGAGGGGGGAATTGCATGGTGATAAAGTCATACAACTTGAATTTATGGCCATTGTAGGGAATGGATTTATTGTGCAATTGATCAGAGTGTGCAATAGACTGAAGGATCTGGATAATATCTTCAGTACCTTCAAAAGTAGAGAGGTCACCTTTTTCTGCCCAATTGCTGAGGAAAGAAGTGACAAATTTGAGGAGGGAGGTGAGGCATTGAAGCCCCATGACATCATCAGTGTTTGTGACATCAATGTTGAACAGAGTGTCACCAAGGGAGTCATGGATGGCTGACCAATCTGTTCTGTGGGATGGCTGCACATTAACATGAGGCTGCACAGTAGAGAGAGGAGAGATGGGAGTGAAAGATGGGATGGATGGGAGAGGGTCTGAGGGCTGAGACTTATCCCAAGCACAACCTGGGGTGGGTGGGACAAAGCCATGTGATGTGGTGATAGCTTGGGCTTCCAAAATGGGGACCCTATGAGAGGAGGGGGCAATCTCAGGAGACATGATATGTTCATTGTGGATTGGCACAATGGATGGATGGATGGAGTGAGGAGTGGAAAGGCCTTCAGAGCCTTCAGAATCATCACCGTTTTCTTCAGCTGAAGAAACTGATGCTGCATCATCATCATCTTTGAATTTCATACTCTTTTCCAAGCAATTGGAAGGAGATTGGTCAGTAGAATAGGAGCACTTGACTCCAATGGATGGTGTGGGGGAAGGGGGTTTGTGAATGAAGTCTTCCCTAGAGTTTTTGAGGATGAATGGGCCTACAGAAGCCTCTTGAGGTTGAGTGGTTGAGGGCACTAAACTGGCACTAGAGTGCTGATGATGATTGAGGCCAGAGTGAATGCTGGAAGCAGTCTTCTTGACACCTCCAAAGAAGCTGCTAGTTTCTTTAGAGTCTTTCATAATGAATTAGAATGAGTTTGTGTATTCCTTGTACTATGAGCAACTGTACCACTGAGACATAGGTGGTAGTTACTGAGAAAGGAAGGTGGATGCAGTGTCTTTAGCTGATGTAAAAATAAAGTCTCCTGGCAATGGAGTAGACTCAGCTTTTTCAACCACATTAAAATGTTCTAAAACCTTATCAAGGTAAGGTTGTTGATCAATCATGATCAATTGATTATCACAGTCTTGTGTAATATGCATTCCAAGGAATTCAGTTAGTTCACTGAGGAATTTACATTCCCATTTCTCCATGAATGCTTCCATTTTTTGATGTAGAACCTTTGATCCACATGGTCCTAAGAAAGCCACATCATCCACATAAAGTAGTGTGATGATAAGAAATTTCTCTTGTGTATCATAATAATAATAGACTCCTGCATCAAGTGATGCTCATTTGAAGCCTAGTTCTTTCATTGATTTGGTTACTTCAAGCCACCATTGTCAACCAGCTTGCTTGAGACCATATAAAGTGTGTTTAAGATGCCATACTTTGGTTTCATGTCCTTTCTGGATGAAACCTTCAGGTTGTCACATATAGATTTCTTCCTTAAGGTGTCCATAGGGATAAGCAGTCTTCACATCAAGACCAAACATATCCCAGTCTTCCTTTAGGAAGTTTGACTAGCTCATAGACTTGTCATTTCTGTAATGCATCTATCTCCTCAAGACAGGCTTTATACCACTTTTCACAAATCTCTTTAGGGAGTTTCACTAAGTCTTTAGAGACCTTAGGGGTATACAATGCATCAATTTTATTTGCAAAAAGAAAATCAATGAATTGTACTCCTCCTTCTTTGCATAACCTATTCATATGATGAATCATCATGAGTTCCATAGATGTGGAGGTTTGCAAAGAATCAAATGTATGATTTTTGTCAGGTGGCATTTCATTTTCTACATCTGAGAGTGTTAGTGGGCTTCTTTGTTGAACTCACTTCAGTAATGGTTCTCCTTTAGGAGGTATCCATTTGAAGCCATGATAATTGCATAACACTTTTACTGGATGTTGATCTCCATATATATTATTGGGTTTTGAAGGAACCCTATGTTCCCTTTGAGGACATTGATTAGAAGTTTGCTGCCAAGGTTGCATCCATGGCAGTGATGTGGCTTGGTGCTTCTGAGAAGGCCTTGTTGGGCTAAATCTCATAGGTGTTGTTCTGGTACCTTGTTGTCTTGGTATAGCCATATCCTTTAGATGGGATTCACTTCCAGACATTCTAGGTATCAGAGATGATGATTCTTCCCTTATTGGGGGATCATTGCCATGTTGTTCAAACTCTTCTAATCTTGGAGACTGAGGAATGGGAGGGGAGTCTGTAAACAGTCTATCATCTCCTCATTCTTCAAAGTCTTCCAAATATGGAGATGGATCTTAATCATCATTCAGATCAGTGCTTGGCACAGGCAAATGTTTTTCTAGATCAGGATAATCTTTAGGATCAGCATATTCTATATCAGAATCATGATCCATTCTAGCATTGCTATCATTATCATTATCATCAGGTGCTGGAGTTCTGTTCCAATGTCTTGGATCAGGTGATGATGGGGATGTAGAATGAGACAAAGGAGGTTCTGGTGCAGAAGGCCATTCTGGAGGTGGTGTTCATCTGTTATCCTGTCTAGGGTAAATGACTACTTCACTAGAAGGTGTAGAAGTTCTTGAAAAAGAACTTTTACTACTTCCTTGTTCTCAGTGTTTCTTTTCAGAACATTTAGGGAAGAATGATTCATCAAATATAGCAGTAGGCAAAATGTATATCACATTGCCTTGCAAATGACACATAAAAAGGTAATTCTTCCAATCTGAAGAATATCCAAGGAATATCATTAATTCTGACTTAGGGGATAACTTATCTTTTCAGATCTCTTTGGGTAAGAACATGTAAGCACCACATCCAAAGGTTCTTGTTACGACCTTTGTATGAACTCAGGTTGCAACTAAGGCAAAGGCTTGAGGATGAGCAAAGGGGAAAGAACTAGTTGGTAAAGCGTGAGGAATACAGGCATAGTGTCTAGGGTTTATATAGAGTTTGGGGAAGGCTAAGAATAGGTGAAACAAGGGAGCCGGGTAAGTGGATGACCAAGGTGAACTGTAACAAGGGATGAAACAGTAAGGTGAAACGGTGTGCTGAGTAACTATGATCTAAGTATAGCTGAAACTGTAACATTACCCTCCTCTCAAGGTGTCATGTCCACATGAAACTACTGTATGGGTCCGTGTAAGTTACAACATATCGGAAAGGTGAAATGGGCTAGGAACACTTGGGCTTCTTGGAAGGTTGGTGGTGCACGGAGTCAATGTGTGACTTTGCAAGTGACATCCCTCTTGTTAGGGCCAATGAAGAATTGATTCGTGGCTTTCTTCCATGTGATGAAGAAGGGGGCGTGATCAGGTCCACCTCCGTACATGGGGATCATGGTTCCTCGGTAGGTAGCTCCTGTGTTATGGTGCTTTTCGATCAACACTTGTAATATGCTCTTCCAGTATTCTTCGTCTCCTTCACCATCTTTCTTCAGAGTCTTAAATGGGATTGGTGGTATGCATCATTCTACTTCAGTTGGGCCAGTGCAATCAGGGGTGAGGAACTTGATGAGGTGTTGTACTTCTTCTTCTATGGTGGGGTTCAGCTTGTCTTCTTCTTCCTCTGACTCCATGTCTGTCAACAGGGATCGATGAGTGGCTGGTCGGGTGTGTAGGCATTCTTCGTGTGGGAAGGGGTCTTTTCCTTGGACGGTTGCCATGAGGCCGGCTATGAAGTTCTCCTTTTCTTCGTCGTCAGATAGAGGGAGTTTAGAGAGTTGTTCTATCACCATGACTAGGATGCTGGTGAAGTGGTCGTGTATGTCTGATGCAAGGAGGTCATTGGTGTTGTGGAGGATGATGTGGACATGTTGGTTCATTTGGGTTGATCTGCCTGAACCTCTGGCGGACTTCTGGATCTGGGGGATGGTGGCTTGGATGGCTTGGCTGAACATTTGGGTGGCTTTGTGCACATCGTTGTACACGTGACAGAGTCGTACAATGTCTCTGATGAGTTGGATATGTTCTTCGTACTGCTTGCTGGGGTCACTGCTGTCACTGAGTTGTTGCTTGATGTCTGCGATGATGGAGTGGGGCTGCTGAGTGGGCGTAGAGGGGGTGGGGATGAAGGTCTGGTTGGCTTGGTCTGCGTCCATTGCTGAGTTGGGTGGTTGTCTTGTGCTGCTATAGTCGTGAGTTACCCCCCCTCTTTATAGGTTTTGCTCCAGGAAACCTTCGGAGATAGTCTTGCAGCACTTCTTGGGCGTTCTCCAGTGCTGATTCAGCTATCCATGTGTCATGTTTGTTGCTATACCCTTTCCAGTGTATCAGGTATTGCGTCCCTCGGCCTTTTCTGCGGTGACCTCGGATTTCTTCGACTTCATACTCCTCTTCTCCATTAATGAGCTCTGGTTGTGGTGGTGGATCGGTCTGCTGATTGACAAACTTGGGGGGTCGGTACGGTGTTAGTAATGCCTCGTTGAAGACGTTGTGGATTATCCATCCTTCTGGTAACTCCAGTTGGTAGGCTCCTTGTCCCACTTTCTTGAGCACTTTGAATGGTCCGTAGCATTTGTGATCCAGTTTCTTCGTGGGTCTATTGGTTGTCAGGTTGGTTCCTTCGAGCCAAACTTGTGATCCTTCTTGGTAATCCCTGCTCGGTGTTCTTTTCTTGTCATAGTGCTTCGTCATCGCTTGTCTCTTGCTTTCTAATATTTCTTGGGTGTGCCTTCGGCATGCTGTGAGTTTCGTCATGAACTCTGTGATTGACAGTGTTTGTGACTCAGTGGTGATATCTCCTTTCCATGGGTGTCGTCCGTAGTTGAGATAGAATGGGGATTCGCCTATGCTGCTGTGCACCTTGTCATTGTATTGGAATTCTGCCATTGATAACCATTCTGACCAATCCTTCTGGTCATAGTCGATGTATGCTCTGAGGAAGGTTTCGACTTCCTGGTTGACTCGTTCTGTTTGTCCGTCTGTCTGGGGGTGATAGGCTGTTGATAGTCCTCGTTCGGTTCCTGTGGCCTTGCACAAATTTTTCATGAATGTTGATGCGAACTGCAGTCCTCTGTCACTGATGATCTTTCGTGGTATGCCATGGAGTTTCCAGATGTGGTCCTGATATATCTTCGCTAGTCCCATGGAGTCAAGGTTGGTGTTTGTTGCAATTAGTCGGATCATCTTGGTGAATCTATCCACAATGACTAGGATTGCGTCTGCTCCGTTGGATTCTGGAAGTGGTCCGATCATGTCAATGCTGATTTTGTGCCATGGTCCTTTGGGTGTTTCAAGGGGGTGGAGTGGTGCTGCTTTCTTCTGCCGAATTGCCTTGTTCCTTTGACAGCTGTCACATCCTTGTACATAGTTCTTGACGTCTGCCTTCATTGATGGCCAGTAGTACGTTCTCTTGACGAGTTCTAACATTCTGTGGATTCCTGGGTGTCCAATGTCAGGTGGGTCGTGGTGGTCTTTTAGGATTCTGCTCTGTAGGTCCTTGTGGTTCGGCACGTAGATTTTGCCATCTCGATATGTGATTCCCTCTCTCTCCCATGTTCTATCTGTCTCTTCCTTTAGCCACTTGATGATTTGTGTTTCCTTCCTTCCTCCCTTGATGTCTTGTAGTAGATCTTCATCCGTTTTGACTTCGAATAGTCCTCATCCCAGTATGACTTCTTCTGCGATGGTTGTTTCTTGGTGCATTCACCTCTGGAATAATGTGTCTTTGAGGATTGTGACCTCATTGTCATCTTTTGCCTCGTTGAAGTGCATGATTCAGGAGAGGATGTCGGCTTTGGTGTTTGCTTTTCCTGGGATATGTTTTAGGGTGAAGTCATATTCTTGCAGCTTCAGGTGCCATCTCATCTGCCTCGTGTTGATCCGTTGGGGGGATCTGAAATATTCCAAGTTCTTGTGGTCAGTCCAGATTTCGAACTTCTCTTTTGCTTCAAGTAGGTATTGCCTCCACGTTTTTAGTGCTTTGACGATTGTGAGTAGTTCCCTGTCATAGATTTCGTAGTTGCGTTCCACTGGTGATAGTGACCTGGATAGGAATGCGATGGGGTGCCATTTCCCTTCTTGCTCCTGGGATAGGACTCCTCCAATAGCGTATTTTGATGCGTCGACCTCGACTCTGAATTTTCCATTGTCTCGTGGTAGTGCCAATACTGGTTCTTCCATGATGCGTTGTTTCAGCTCTTCGAACGCTTTCTGCTGTGTTTCTCCCCATTCCCAAGGCTGTCCTCCTTTTAACCTGTGTAGCAGTCCTGCAATGTCACTGAATCCCTTGATGAATTGTCGGTAGAAGTTTGCGAATCCTAGGAAGCTCTCAACTTCCTTGACTGTGGTTGGCGTGGGCCAGTTCTTGACCGCTGCGATTTTTTCCTCTTCCATTTTGACTTTCCCATCTCCAACTACCATCCCTAATATGGGTACTTCTGTTGCATTGAACACGCATTTCGACTGTTTGAAGTAGAGTTTATGTCTGTCTGCGATTTCGAGGAATCGTATCATTCGTTGTTCGAGTTCTTGCTGCATTTTTCCTGGGATGACAAAGTCGTCCATGTAGTTGACCAGTGCCCCTTCTTGTAGCAATTGCTGGAATATGGTGTTCATCATTCTTTGGAATGTGCCCGGGGAGTTGCATAAGCCGAAGAACATGACTGTTGGCTTGAATAGCCCCTTGTTTGTTAAGAATGCTGCTTTCCATTCGTCTCCTTCCTTGATGCATACATTGTTGTATCCCCAAATGATGTCCAGTTTGTTGAAGTATTTCGTGTCCTTTAGCCTGTTGATGATTTCTCCAATTAGGGGCAGTGGTGTCTTGTCCTTGATTGTGACACTATTGAGTTTCTGATAGTCTTGTACCAATCGTTTGGATCCGTCCTTTTTTGGAATGAAGAAACATGGTGAAGCATAGGGGGATTTTGATGGTCGGATGTGTCCTGTCGTGAGGTTTTCTTCAATGAATTTGTGTAATTCCTCCTTCTCCTTGACTGTCATTGGGTAGACCTTGGCGGGTAGTTCTCATGGGCTTTCTTCGGTGAGATTGATTTCATGGTCCCATTCTGTCCGGTCAGGTAATTTGTCAAAGTTCTGCTTGTTGAATAGATGCGTGTATCTCCTGATGTATTCTGGTAAGTCTGTTTCCTTCGTTTTGTCTGGTACCTTTTCTTCCTGTGCCTGTGTGTTGTTCCTCCTTAGCCTCAGTATGTCGATGGTTTCATGTTTGATCTTGCATTCTGGTGGGCATCTTGTAAACCTGATTTGTCTGTTATGCCAGTCGACTTCGGGGTTGTGCTCTGTTAGCCAGTCGTGTCCTAGGAATACGTCTGCTGAGTCGATTTGTGAGACGACCACTGCCAGTTGTTCCTTGTGTCTGTTGATGTCCATTTCGAGTTCTGTATATTCCATGATGTTCTGCTCCTTGTTTTGGGTTCCATCTGCATTGTAGACCTGGAAGGGGGTTTCTAGTTTCTTTGTTGGTATCTCCTGTTCCTCAACCACTTTTCTTGCAATGCATGTATGTGTGCATCCTGAGTTGACTAGCATTGTGGGCCTCCATTGTTTGTTCTTTGGTGTTCAAACTTTTGGTTTCACAAAGAGTTCTCACACTCCACTTCTTCTCTGGGGAATGGTGTATGATTGTCGGGAAGAAGCTTTAGTTACAACAGCTCGAGAGTTCGCGCTCACTCTGAGCCTTCGGAAAAACCCTGCTGCTCTGACCCTTCATCGTCTCCTGATTCGTTCTCCATGCTCCTAATGCGTGCCTTTCTAGGTGCTCTGCAGTTCCTGGAGATGTGCCCTTCTTTGCCACAGTTATAGCATCTCCTCCCTCCTGGCTTTTTGCAGTCTCGGGCAATGTGCCCTATGGCATTGCATTTGAAGCATCGGGGTGGCATTCAGCTGGTGGGCGTGGTTTGTCTCCCTATCTCCATGGGTTGTCCCATGCCTCCGTATACAATGCCTGTTCCTGTGTGCTTTGTTCAGATCTCGATGGCTTCATATCCTATGCCGATGTTCAGGATGGCTTTCTTCCATTCGTCATAAGTGTCAGGTGAGGCTTCCATTGGGAATCCCAATATAGTCCTGATGATGTCAGCTCGTGCATTCTTCTTGAGCAGGAATATGGTGTGTTTATCGTCTGTCTTGGACCTTGTCTTCAATACGTTGAATTCGATGAGGTAGTCTGCCGTGTGCTTGTTACCTTGTCTGAACGTCTCGATTCTCCATTTGGCGTCGCTTTGTTGCCCTTCGTCTCTGAACATTGCTTCGACTTCCCTTTTGAAGTCCTCCCATACAAGTGTATTGTCGCTGTTCTCCATTTGGCTGAGTTTCATGCTCGCGAATGGTCCTGCTGTTCCTCCTATCATGCGTGAGAGTACTGCTGTGGCCCTTCTGTCTGCTTCTTTGACCCAGTTGAACTTTATGAAAAAGCTCATTGATCTCCACCAATCGTCGAATTTGCTTCTGTTCCCATTGAAAAATCCTGGGTCTGGGACTAATGATTTTCCTCCCATTTGCTGTGTGGTTGTTGCTGTGTCTTCAGCCATATCGTTGTTGAGTTCTTCTTCATCTGTGGGTTCTTCTGATTGTTCTTCGTCTGCTGATTCCTCTGGTTGTTCCTCTTCGGCTTCCAGCTGTTCTTCGAGTTCTGACTCGGTAGTCTCTTCATTGTCTGTGTGTTCACTTGCTGTTACATCTGAAAATTCCGCCACTGAAGGCTCTCTGGTTTCTCCTAGGCTGTACGGTGCTGGTGTTCCTTCTCGACTGTTCCAAATGTTGCTTCCGCTCATGCACTGAGCTACACTCCTAGTTGAGCTCTGATATCGTGCCTGGTTGTGCCTTGGTGTATGCCCCTAGTTGGGCCTCTCCTGTTGCAAGGTGAGTTGGTGATGCTTTACCAAATGTTACGACCTTTGTATGAACTCAGGTTGCAACTAAGGCAAAGGCTTGAGGATGAGCAAAGGGGAAAGAACTAGTTGGTAAAGCGTGAGGAATACAGGCGTAGTGTCTAGGGTTTATATAGAGTTTGGGGAAGGCTAAGAATAGGTGAAACAAGGGAGCCGGGTAAGTGGATGACCAAGGTGAACTGTAACAAGGGATGAAACGGTAAGGTGAAACGGTGTGCTGAGTAACTATGATCTAAGTATAGCTGAAACCATAACAGTTCTGAATTTAGAAACATCTGGCTTTTCACCCATTAAAACTTCTTGAGGGGTTTTCCAATTTAACTGTGACATGGGAGTGTGATTATAGAGATAACATGCAGTGTCAATCACAAATTCCCACCAACCATTTGGAATACAAGCATGATGCTACATGGCTTCTGCTTTATCCATTAATGTTCAGTTGAGGCATTCTGCTCTACCATTTTGTTGGTGAGCATGTGGAGCACTTGTCACATGGATAATCCCATGAGAGCATAGAATGTTTTGAAGACCTTCTTGGACATATTCTCCTCCTCAATCAGTATGTAGGAACTTCACTGGGCTGCCAACATGTTTGCTGACTAGTGTTAGGAAGTTCTTCATAAGTATAGGACCCTCATATTTTTTATCAAGTAAATGAATCCAGGCATTAGAGGAGAGGTTGTCTAATATGGTCATTACCCATTTATATTTTCAGTAACTGACTGTAGGCATTTCTAAAAGATCCAAATGGATTCTTTCTAGAGGCCTTGATGCTCTTTCGAAGTTTACATTAAAGCATTTCTGATGCATCTTTCCCATAGCACAACCTTCACAAGGTTTCATGCTATTCTTAGGAATTTCAACATGAGGAAAGCTGATCATACTTGTCTCAAAGTGTTCGAGGATATGATCCAATGGGTGTCCCATTTGATTATGCAGGATATTATATCCTGGGTCAAAATTAGCTGCAAAGGCATACATATTGCCTTGGTCCTTGATGATCTTACTTTTCACATAGTGTAAAGTATTAGAGTGATCAATCATAGGTCAAGCAACTAAAATTGGTCATCCCAAAGTGTCATTGATGCTTGAGTAGCTATCAGTTGTTTCAATTTCAGCACCCGCTTTAGCAAGTTGCCCAACTGATAGCAATCGATCTCCACTACCTTTAAGGTAATGCACTAGATATAGATAAGAATGATTTAATATCTGAGTGCCATTATCTGTATTAATCATGGTTTCTATTAATATGGTTCCATGACCTGGTGATTCCATTGGTTCACTGGCAGTAAAGACTTGTATTGGTTCAGGGTAGTATTGGAAGTCAATAAAATCTTCCAAATAAGGCATATAATGCCCTGATGCTCCTGAATCCAATAGCCAGATTGCATTATATTCATCCATCCTTATTGGTTCATCTAAGTGCTCAAGGATGATCTTAGGAGTCAGACTGGGGGGTTCATGCACAGAATGAATTACATTAAAACAAGATGTGCTTGTGCATATCACAACAAATTCTGTACATGATACATTGCAAAAATTGTCCAAATTTACAAGCCACCTAACTATCCACTCCTGTAGCAGTAGGTGCTCATTTCCTCTTCCTCCTTCTGCCTTGCTCTGGCAGCCCTCTAACCCCCTCAATGTTTGGCCTTGTCCCTGCACTTCTTGCCAGACTTGGCCTTCTTCCCAGAGGGAAGCATCATGACCAGTCTGAAGATGGAGAAGATCATCAGCACTAGATGAAGTATGAGAATGGAGAATTACATACCCCATCAACTTCTTCTTCTCAAAGTCACTCCCATAATCTATGTCATCATTGGCCTTGAAATCCACATCAGAGAGATGACGCAGGCTGTTGACAAGAGGTGGGCAATCTTCAACATCACTCCTGAAGAGGTCAATCTCTTTGTTGGGATGAGATGCTCCAGGGAGGTTCAGAGAAGAAGGCAGAACAGGCAGAGCATTGACTGATGAGGTCAAAGGTGCCATAGCCTCATCCCACTCATGTTCTGTTAATCCTAATGAGTAAAGGTATTCCCATTCAGATGAATCAGTGGGATAACCTTCAGGGTTCTTGTCAATGACACAAGGGCTTCTTGCAGGGCCCTAGAATGCTGCTCTCCCTGTTGAGTAACAAGGAAATGAATAAGCCATAATCAGCCTATAGGATTAACACATACATTTTTGTCAATGTCACAAGTATCCTTAATGACACCAAAATGAATTAATTGGTTCATCAGATCTTGATAGAAGTGACTCACATGTGGGATGGAGGTTTCCCCTTGTGCCTTGAACTTGCCTTTCTTGAAGCAAAGTTCCTTGGCCTTCCTCTGCTTCTCTTCTTCATGTTCATGAAGAGCTTCCTCAACAATGTCATACAGCTTCTCTGGACACTGCATAGTAGGGTTGGCCTTTTTAGGATCTTTAGTCCATTTGCCCATGCAGACACACTGAGAGTAAGTGCCTATCTCAATCAGGTGACCAACAGGTAGAAGACCAGACTGTCCCAGAAGTGGTGGGAAGTCTTCATTGAAGGATTTTGCTTTCTCACTGGCTGCTTCTAGTGACATGAGGAGTAAGGTTTCCTCAATCAGACCCAGAACACTTTGCCTTGTAGGAAGATGACAAAGCTTACAGGCATGATTGATGTCATGATAGCATTGGGTGCAAACCTTCTGTTCCTTGCAAAGCTGGTCCAATGACTTAGTTGCAGTGTCAGACTGCTGACACTTCATTGCCTTGAGGGTTTCCTGTGCTTCCTGTGCAAGGTCAATGATCTCTTGCTCAAGGATGGCAGTAAAACAGAGGTTACTCACCTCTATTTTCAACTCCTCAAACTTATGCTTCTCCTGTATGGCAGAAGAGTAAGTAGGGATGATGGGAATGGGGTTCTGAGAATGCACCCATCAAGAAAGTGAGGGAAGCAGGGAATAGTCCTGCAGGATGGAGGCAGCCAGATGTTGCTGGACCAGAGCCTGACATGGAATGTGAGGAGCTTTCTCTTGCAGCCTTTGGATCTGGTCTAAGAGGTCAAAAGGGTGCATGTTGGGACCAGTATATGGTCTAGCAGCACTAGCAGAGGGATGTGGTATGTCTGGAGCCACTAGTCAGGCAGGTGCAGCAAAACCCACCATGGAATCAGCAGGTTTGGCTGTGGTGTTGGGGGACTTCTTCTTCTTGGGAGCCCTCTTCTTCTTTGGCTTGATGGCCTGCCATTGACCAGGCTGACTGCCTTGTTGTCCTTGAGGCTTGGGACCATTGGAGGACTTATCCTGGCTGACAGGCTGAGGAATAAATTGACTCCAAGGTGGGCCAGGATGTGACTTGTTCCAGGTGGAGGAACTGCCTTGGTCATTTGGGAGTTTAGCTTTAGATGCAGTAACAGTAGCATTGGCAACATGAGCAGACATTTTGTTATGTACACTCTTCTGTGCCCATTCTGCATTTAAGGCCTCTGAGACCACTTGCCATGTTAAGCCAGCAATGGTCATTTTGTTGGTCAACAAGGATTGTTGGACTGACTCCCATTTGTCTGGAACAGCTGAAAGAAGAATCATTGCTCTGAGTACTTCAGGGATAGCTGCAGTAGCTTCCTCTACCTGAGTGAAGAGAGTTGCCATTTTGGCAATATCAACTGCAATATCCCTTTTGCCAGTGATTCTCTTCTTCAGAGCACAGCTAAACAGTCCATATACATGAGCCAGACCTAGCATACCAAATTGGGTCTGCAAATAAGTCCATAAGGTAGCAGGATCTGTTTTGCCATGAAGCAGCATTGAATCTGGCAAGGTATTCTCAATGACAGATAAGGCTTGCACACTCATCTGGTTCTGCCAAGCTATTTCAGCTGCATCATTCTGAGCAGGTGCTGTCACAGTTCCATTGGTCAGGGTCCAGCCCAACTCTATGGAACTGGTAACACTAATCAAGGAAAGGGCTTCTTGAAGGTGACAAGCCCAGAACTTGTAGTTAGAGGGACCCTCAAGTTTAGGAAGGGAAGAAGTAGCAATAGCTGATGCCATATCTGTAATGTTGAAGAAATTGGCAGATAAAAATTTGACTAAGTATAAAGAATATGGGGTATTAGCATAATGCAAATAATACAGATAATGATCAGGTAGTTATCCCAAGACATCATTATCTCAATCCTAAGTTAATAGGAGAGAATCCTTGGAAGGAGAGTCTCAGGGCTCATAACCTGATGAGAAGAGAATGAAATTGCTGCTACACTAGCATTGTGTCAGTGGAGAGTAAACCAGTTACTCACAATCTGAGGCTGATTGAATGGGAATGAGATTACTGAAATGAGGAAAGGGCAAGTCTTGAGGTGTACCAGAAAAGAGAATACCAAGTTGGTGATAGTGAGGAATATTGAGCAAGTAGCTTAGTAGTTCAAGTGAAGATGAGGAATATGAAACTCCAGTGAAGAAAGTACACTACTACAGGAGGGTTTAAATACTGTAGAGAGTAGCTACACTGGGCATAGGGTACATTACATGCATGAGTCAGAAACATAAGTCATACACATGTATATTATGAGTTAAAGGCATGTAAAGTATAATAATAGAAGAAACATGACTCTACCATATGTTACAGGAGTCATAAGAATCATTAAATGTTTCTACTAGTCATAAACTATGAGGATATGAGTAATACTACCACGAGCTGTATGTCTACACAAGTGTTATATATCTAATAATAGAAACACATCATAGCATGAAGCTATGGGATGGTCTAAAAATATATATGCTCTGTTAATGCAGAGTGTACATGTCAAGGATGCAGCATGTTCTGCTGATGGCAGGTATATGTGTAAGTGTAATGCTGATTCATTCCTCAACAGTGAAAAGACTTAAAAATAGGGGACTGAGCTGACTTTTGTCTGAGCAGCATTGGCTGTGTTTTAATGGGTATTGCACCTAGTCAGACAGTGATAGGCCTCAGAGAAACAGTAATCACAGGAATCATCCACCTCTCAGTCAAGATAGTTGCTTACTTGATGTCACTATCCATTCTCCAATTTAGTTAAGCCTGGACCCTGAGTTTCATTTGAACAGAGATTCATAGACCCACACACATGTCCACAGTACAGACTGACTGCCAGTGAGCACTCAAAGAAATTGGGTTGCATGTAAATTGCAGTGAGGGTTACACATTGTGTGGTTGTCCTGAATACAACTTAAGGTGATGCAGTTGCTGATATGAATTTTGACTGTAGCTCTGGTCTACACATGCAGATGCTTCTCATTCTGAAGGACTGTTCATGTATTCTCATCACCCTCTAGCAGTGTCTGATTGCTAGAGTATTTCATTGATCCTTCTCTTATTGAAAGCACATGCCCAATGGGTCTGGATTACTGGGGAGTTATACAATACATGGGCACCTAAAACACAGGATGCACAGGATGATGCTGTTAATACCAGGCCCACCAGTTGTAGGGTTGGTGGCAACAGCTTCAAGTCAAGTCCATCAATGAAATCCCCAGGACCACCTGAACTAGACATTTGCATCAGCCTCATCTGTTGGTAATTGGTGTTCAATGCCAGCTGTGAGTCTTCCCAAAGAACAGGTGAATGTAAACTGTTAGAACAGTTGCATCTCTCATGGATTGGTGTGGCTGCACTAAACAACTTGAGCTTTGGCACAGCATTCAAGCATTCATCAGTCAGAGTTCAACAACATTACCCTTGACCAACCTCTTTTTCTTTTTTGAAACTGACTGGCATGATGGTTCTTCATCACCAAGGCTCCAAACAGAATATATAACTTCTGAACTCACTGTCTACCTGGATATCTTGCTTCTTCACTCCAATGTACATAGTCATCATTAAAATCCTCATCCTCACCACCAAACAGCAGCAGATCTTGGAGGTGTGTCTCTTGCCTCCCCCATTTGGGTATATACTTGTATACTGATTGTGATGTGGGTGTGCATAGTATTTTTCCAGTGAGAGCATTGTGTAGGTGGAGTGATAAGTTAATCACTAACCATTGTTGGCAGCCACCTTGCTGGTCTTGCTCGTCTGCGAATATGTTCATTTCCTACCCCAAGAGGTCAGTCCCGTCCTTCTGCTGTCTAGCACGTAGTGAAGTGAGGCTACTGACACCTGGAAGATTTCGAGTATTTGGTGGACGAGAAAATGGGCTGCCATCAACTTCATCTACTTAGCCTGCCAGCATACCCCTTTCCTCACTTTTGCACTGGTACTATTCAGTGAGCACTTCCAATGTGAAGCCAACAGGCTTTTGTTTGATTCATATCTCTTAGGAGATTATGGGGTGCTAAGCTTGTATTCTGGAAAGATTTGCTTCATTGAACGGGTGTTAACAGGGGACTTGGTGCAATCCTGGGTCCTGGCACACTGTTGTCTGTGAGTCCTCGTGCGCAACTTACTCACGGCATTTGACAGTTTGTGTTAGGGTGCTCCTTCGTGGGGTTAGCTGCTGAAGAATGTTAGTCTTCCAAAAGCCTCCGAGGTTCACACCTACCTCCTGACCCGTTACCCAAGTTTGTTTCATTCTCAGAGCATATCCTTTGTGGGGTAGTTCTCGACCAGCAGCCATCTTTTTATCTATTTTGACAGTGGTGAGACCTCTGCTTTATAAGTGCTGGTTCAATGAATTCCAACTTAGGTCTTTTTTGGTGCTAGGGAATGGTTTGTGCTTTCATAGGGATTGCATTCCAAAGCAAGACAAGTTATTGCAATTTCCACCACATCTTTATTCGAAAAGATACTCAGCTACATTTACAGCCAGAGGGGTGTTGCAGATGCCTCCCTCCGAGGACGTACCCTCGTTTTCACAGTGTCTTCCTGAATACAACACGGAGGGGTCTTATGTGGGGTGGGGCTTTGTTGTTGCCCTGATTATTGATACTAGTAGGCGCCGCTGATACTCTTTTAGATGCGAAATTTATCATCTTTAATTCTAGTCGTTACTTTCATGGTGATATGGACAAAAACCAAGTTCTACTGCGCCGGCGCGAATCAATTACTCGTCAAGACATATCGGGATTCTTGCGTATACTTCCTTTTCAACTGCCGTGAGTGGCATTCCTATCCATATCTCCCACTATACATGTTGATACAATGGAGGGTACCAGTCAATGCCGCGCTCGCCATCGTAATCTATGTGAAAGCCCCAGGTCTGCTGGCAGCCATGTCATGCCGGTTGGTAGTGATTATTTGGATTAAGAACAGAACTAGTCATCAAGTACTGATGAATATATAGCTTTGGGATCGTTCTATCTAGCCTCATGGCATGTCGCATGATACTCTCGCTCAAAGAGCACGGTAGCTCGGGATCCGGGTTCAATCAAGATATCGTGCACTCGACCTCGCTATCTACGATCCAGTTTCAACATGGTTGTCGGACAGAATCCTCCAACGCGGTCGCGAGTTCGAGGAACGGGTCTTGAAAGCCGAGTAGTAATAAGGATTGAGGTAGGGGAGGGGGGATCTTGCCGAGTGAACGCGAACTTGGGCTTCAGAGTGGAAAAATGGGATTCGCGAGGATTGTCCCACTTTTTCAAAAGCTCATCATTCAAGATGTTGCTTACTGGATGCTGTTCTCCGTTCTCAGCTTAGTTAAAGTCACTGTATCAGATTCCTTTGAACGTGCGTATGTAATTTATCAATATAGACAAACATACGAAGTCAAAGGAGTAAATTGTTTATATTTGCACTCTTAAAACAAATCTCCGGTCGTCGAGGCACAGAGCAAACGACCAAACTCTATAACATTCCGACGCGAAATAAGAGTGGAGGAACAAAGATACAGCTACGATTCAAAAGACTGGGCCGGCAGGATATATCCTGTACAAATCATGCACCCTGACGTTGCACTCGCCGAACCCTCAATGGCATATTATCCTTCGGTTCTACACATCACGTCAACACACACAATCAATCACAAGATCTCAACCATAAACTCACTCATAGTAACCGCAGCAGTCGGTTGAGGGACCTGTCCCTCGAACGCCAAGTCAAACTCAAAGTTCGCAATCAACGATCTACCAGCACCGTTCAACATTGACATTACAATAGGAACACAAAAAACTTACGCAAGGACAGTCTTCATTTCAATAATCGCCATCGTCTTCCCAATGCAAGCATGCGGGCCAACGATAAATGACATCAACGAATACTGCGAGTGATAGCTCTTCGGTAGATTCGACCATCGTTCAGGACGGAACTCTTCTGCATCCGGACCCCAGATAGCTTTCCAGGTGTTGATAACGCGGATCTGTACATGGTATCGTCAGACGGGAGGTTTCGGTTTGACGTGCGGTGAACGTACTGGGACGTAGAAAATCGTGCCCTTTGGGATAAGTACGCCGTCGACGATGTCGGTTTTCGCTGCTTGTCGGAATGTCATGGGTACGGGTGGGAGTACGCGAAGACTCTCCATTCTGTGTTTGTGGAGTTAGTAGATTATCTGGGAGGGGTGGGGTAGGACCGTACACGACAGAGTCTAGCCACTGTAGTTCCTTTAGTGTTCTATAATCCGGCCTTGGGTTGGCAGCTAGGACGGGTGCGACCTCTTCACGGAGTTTGTCTTGAGCTTCTTTGTTCGCTGCGAGGAGATATAGGGTCTGCAGGCATCAATGAGGAAAGTATCTAAGGAACGAAGTTCGAGACGTACCCAGGCAAGTCCAGAAGCAGTGGTCTCATGTCCAGCACCAAGGAACGTCAACTAGCACCTCCATCAACATCGTGTCAAGCATGAAAACCAGGAAACACGCACAACTTGATCCATCATAGCTTCGTCACCCATACTCCATCCACTCGGCTCACTCTCCAAACTCTCCTTCCTCGCTCTCACAAGCAGACTCATAATATCCTTCTTCCTCTCCTTCTCCATCTCCGTCGCATGACTCTCACGCATCTTCTCCTCCAACATCCCCTTCGAAATCTCTCGAATCCGGTGCATCGAGTCAATTATCACCGCAACCAGACCTAACCAAATACACCCAAAAGTAAAAATAAAATAAAATCAGCACCGTGCAATGCGCCAAGTTCAGAAACGGGGTTCGACGTACCGAATTTCGGGATCTTAGCGATAGACTCTCGAATTTTCCATGCCCACTTGCTCTCCATGAATGCAGAAAATCCAGGAATGCAGACGAGTGCGATCAGCCATGCGAGGTTGACGCCGTTTTGGAGTTCGATCATCCGCTCGTAGGCTACTGCGAGCTCGTTATGAGGGTCGTAGAGGCTGTTGGCGTCGTAGGAAAAGGCGGTGGTGCAGATTATGTCGAGGGTTACTTTCGACACTGTTGTTGTTGGTTTAGTGAGGTTTGGGAGAGGGATAGGGGAGAAGGGGGACGTACTCCATTCGTATGTTGGGAGGATTTTTCCGGTGGGTTGGGAGGATACTTTGTCGTCGAAGATTTTGATCAGGCTGCGCGGGGGTGGTTAGTATCTGTCGCGTTTCTGCGTATTTGGGTTTGGGGGCTCACCTCTCGATTGCGTCATGATACTTGTCCATTTCTATAAACGCCTCCGTTAGACCAACGCGTCAGGATACAACCACTCCAGACTCACGCGAAACCAAATTCGGCAACGAAAACGCCGGATTCATCATCCTCCTCATCTGCCTGTGCTCGTTCTTCTCAACCGTCAACAACCCGTAACCCGTGACAAGACCCAACACATCCTTCATGAACTTTGGCTATTCCCCAAAACATTTGTGAAGTCCCAGAAAACAAAAACAAGCAGAAACGCACCCTGGGATATTCAGTCCACTCCTTAACCAGGATCTTCTCACAAGCCTCCGGACTCAAGAACATGACCCGCTCGATACCCACAGGTCCGACGACTCTCACGACCCCTTTATCGCCTCCGTACGCTTTGAACCACTCACGCTGAGGGATGCCAGCTTCACCATTGATGATTGCAGGGAATTGACCCGTAACTAGACCGATGAGTTTAGAGAAGATCGAGGAGGATGATGAGGAAGGAGAGAGAGGTGGTCCGGGGATGTGACGTAGAGGCGAGATGTAGATTGGGTAGATGAGGGTTTTGTAGAAAAAGTAGACTGGGTTGATGGGAGTGAGTAAGGAATGAGGAGGGGGTAGGGGTGGGACGTACAGGTGATGGAAGAGACGGAGAGTAGGATGTAGTGGTCGGCGAGGAATTGGGGTGTAGCAGAACGAATGGCTTCCAGTATCGCCATTGTGTGGTGTGTCCTGGGTACGAGTCCGAAGGAAAGTGGGAACTGGAGAGACAAGTTGTTGTTATATCGTGCCAATTTCTGCGCAGCGTTGTCATTGGCATTTGATTTTCGATGTATATGTCGGAGTGAACGAAATGGGATATTTTAGGTTTGTTTTGTGCTTCTATCAGGAGATGTCGGGGTCAGGTGGTGGGGGGCAGCATTCCCATGTGAATTTCGTGGGGCCAATTGATAGTCATTTAGAGCGGGTACGCGATTGATATGGATGATGTTAGTGCCCAAGGTGGCGCTAGCCTTGCCTGGTGGAGGGTAGACCGCCGGTAGACCGCCGGTAGACCAGGAGCGATACCATACGCGTTTTTTTTTTTGCTGCGCCACCAATAGTGGAAGATACCAAGACGTTATTCAAGTAACAAATGGAGTCAAGGATGCACGACACGTGCTACACATCAACAGAGCCCGCACCGGCGTCTATGTAATTCACCAGCCTCTGTTTTCCAAGTGAGGATGCAGGTCGTACCTCTCGTGCTCGCTCTCTGCCTAAGCTTACATGGCCTCAGGAAGAAGTCGCTCTCACCGGGCGGTGCACTGACAGCCTTCTTCGTAGGATACGGCAGCTTATCGGGAGGACTCTGGGCCTTTGGTGTCACGCTCATTGGGTTCTATCTCATCGGAAGCCGCGCCACGAAACGTGTGTAAAGGGACCTCATACGTCGTTTTGATAGTGAAGACTGATTGGTGGACCGCATAGATGGCAAACAGCGCAAGGCGAAACTAGAAGACGGATACCATGAGGCAGGGTATCGAACGGGGTGGCAGGTCTTGTGCAACAGCGCGTCTGGGATGGCAGCAGCAATTGTATGGAACGCCCTGTTTGTGCCAGAGAGCGCGCAGGCGTGGATCGTGAGTCGGGTGGTGTCGGTTGACGCAGGGGCGGTGTACAGTGAGACGGGTTGGTGTCCGCTCGATGGGAAGATAGCGGGAGGCTGGAGTCGGGCGTTGGTATTTGCTACATTGGGGTAAGTGTAAGTCGTCAGGTACGTATGGATTAATTTAACAATATTTCTTTCAGACACTACGCGTGCTGTCTGGGAGACACGTTGGCATCGGAGCTGGGTATTCTATCGCACGGAAGACCACGGCTTATCACAACGTTTGAGCCAGTCCCACCAGGGACGAACGGAGGGATGTCGGTGGGAGGAACTCTGGCGTCCATAGTTGGTGGCGCGCTCGTCGGGGTCCTGATGGGCGTCAGTCTTGTAGCAGAGAACTTGGGTTGCAGAGCGCATTGGAGCGAGGTTGTCATCGAGGTAGTCATGTGGGGAGCATCTGCTGGCTTCTTTGGGAGCTTGGTGGGTCGTTCCGCGAAATCAGGGCGGCCATGGCGCTCACTCGCTTCCAATTCTAGATCGATTCGCTTATGGGCGCAACTGTCCAGCAAACCCGTTACTCTGAGAAAAAGCAGGTGGTTCTGCATGATGGCACAAAAGCTGAAGGCAGTGTTCGGGTCGTGAGCGGGCTGAACCTGCTGACGAATAACCAGGTAAGATATCTCCAACGCTACATACGATCCAACGCTCAAGTGTTCACTCTCTCAAGGTGAATCTATTATCTTCGATTTGCACATCTGTGGTGGCGGGGGTCCTGTCACAGTCACGGGGATGACGTCAGGGGCATGACAGGACAAGGGAAGGGGTGTTGGGCTTTTGCGTAGAAAGACTGATTTTGTATTCTGCAATTTTACCACCAACCACGACCATGGCAGACGGAAAGCGCGATGTCCAGCACCCCATCCTCTTCGAGTGCGCTTGGGAGGTCGCTAACAAGGTTGGCGGCATCTACACCGTCATAAAGACAAAAGTCCCCGTCACTGTCTCAGAGTTCGGCGACAGATACTGCCTCATCGGCCCCCTCTCCTACAAGACCGCCCCCATGGAGGTCGAGCCAGAGGGGCCTGCAGATGAGCACTTTGCTGCCACCCTCAATTCCATGCGATCGCAGGGTGTAAAGGCCCTCTATGGCCGCTGGCTCATCGAGGGCAACCCCCATGTCCTCCTCTTCGACACCAGCAGTATGTATTCGCGCCTCGACGAGTGGAAGGGTGACCTATGGAACCTGGCTGGCATTCCCAGCCCGCCTAATGACCACGAAACCAACGACACCATCGTCTTTGGCTACCTCGTTGCATGGTTCCTCGGTGATGTGAGTGCTTCTCTTCGATTCCGCTACTCCGGTCTCACCGATTCTTTTTCCTCCCTCTAGTACGTATCCCGCCAACTTTCCACAGCCGTCATCGCACACTTCCATGAGTGGCAAGCCGGCCTCGCCATCCCCCTCTGTCGCAAGCGCCATATCGATGTCACCACCGTCTTCACCACCCATGCTACCCTCCTAGGGCGCTACCTCTGTGCCGGCTCGGTCGATTTCTACAACAACCTTCAATACTTTGATGTCGACCACGAAGCTGGGAAGCGCGGCATCTATCATCGATACTGCATTGAGCGCTCTGCAACTCACTGTGCTGATGTCTTCACCACGGTTTCCCATATCACTGCCTACGAAAGTGAACATCTCCTTAAACGGAAACCCGACGGCGTCCTTCCCAACGGTCTCAACGTTGTCAAATTCCAAGCAATGCACGAATTCCAGAATCTTCACGCGAACGCCAAGGCAAAGATCAATGAGTTTATTCGTGGACACTTCTATGGACACTACGATTTCGACCTCGACAACACCCTTTATATGTTCACCGCTGGTCGTTACGAGTACCGTAACAAGGGTGTCGACATGTTCATCGAGTCCCTGGCTCGTAAGTCAAATGAATCGTTTTTCATGTCAACTTACACATTCTTTTTTGTAAAGGTCTTAATTACCGCTTGCAAAAGGCAGGATCATCCGTTACGGTGGTTGCCTTTATCATCATGCCCGCCGCAACGCACTCCTACACCATCGAAGCGCTTAAAGGCCAGGCCGTCACCAAGCAACTGCGCGACACCGTCACTGAAATCCAGAACCGCATCGGTCAACGATTGTTCGACCATGCTGCTCGTTACAATGGGTGCGTCCCTCAGATCGTGTCTCGCAATCTCCCAGTACTAACTAAGCGGGTAATTTCAGTGACTTGAAAGCCATTCCAACACCCGACAATCTGCTGTCGGAGGAAGATCAGATCTTGCTCAAGCGACGCATCTTCGCACTCAAACGCAGCTCGCTTCCGCCTGTCACAACGCACAACATGGCCGATGACGCTAATGATCCGATTCTCAACCAGATCCGGCGTGTCAAGCTGTTCAACAATGCCCATGATCGTGTCAAGATTATCTTCCACCCCGACTTTTTGAACAGTAATAACCCGATTTTGTCTTTGGATTATGAAGAGTTTGTGCGTGGATGTCATTTGGGGGTTTTCCCGAGTTATTACGAGCCTTGGGGGTACACGCCAGCAGAGTGCACAGTCGTACGTCGATCCTTCTACCGAACAGAGATTTTATACTGATTAACTTCATTTCGCTTATTTGTGGAATAGATGGGCATCCCAAGCGTGACGACAAACCTCTCCGGTTTTGGTTGTTTCATGCAAGACCTCATTGAACGACCCGAAGAAGAAGGCTGCTACATCGTCGACCGCCGAATGCAATCCGTTGAGGACTCTGTGAACCAACTAACGGAACACATGTTCAGCTTTACAAATAAGACACGCAGGCAGAGAATCAACCAGCGCAATCGTGTTGAGCGCCTTTCGCCGCTTTTGGATTGGAAGAATCTCGGGATTGAATATTCAAAAGCGAGGCAGTTGGCGTTGAGGAGGGCGTACCCGGACGCGTTTTATGTGGATGGGGTTGAGGTTGAGGAGTCTTGGGATGATGGGTTTGGTGCTGGGAATGAAGAGGCAAGGGTGGGTGTGTTTGGGAGTGGTACGAGTATGCCTGCTAGTCCGAGGTTGAGGGGTGCGGCTACGCCGGGTGATATTGGGACCTTGACTGAGGATGTGAGTTTCTTCCTCGGACGCTTGGTTGTTTCCCGTGAACTAACGTGTGAATCCTTGTTTGTAGATGCAAGCGCTTGGTACGAGCGACTACAGGGGCTTCGGATGGGCCGGTCACATCGACGAGGAGGATTCGTATCCATTGTACGTTTCCTTTCCTTCTATCCATCCCTTCCACCCTTCCGCAAAGAAAAAAAATCTCGTAACTAACGTCATCTTTGTTCTTATCTACAGCCCGCTTGTGATGAAAGTGCGCTCGCGTTCCGGTTCAGTCCGTAGTGGCGCCAGTACACCGGGAGGTGGGGCGTTCAAGAGCCTGAGCGAGGGAGATTTGCGCAAGGCCAATGCGGCGCTCAAGTTGAGTCAGGCGAATGGGGAAGATGAAGAGGGGGAGAAGGTTAATGGGTATTAAAATGTCGCGTTTCCCTTGTCCCTTGCTTCTTGCTTCTTGCTCTTGCGCTCTGAAAGCCGGACAGAACGGGATTGATGGACAGACAGATCCTGAACTGAATGGCGGTAGGGGCTAAACTTCTGAAGAATGACTTTTGGTGTGAACGCATCGGGTGCGGATGTCTTTGTTGCATAGCCCCCTTCCCTGTGTTCTCTTGATCTCGACGTTTTCTTTTCCTTCGATCCTTCCTCCGATTCTTTCCTCACTCTCTGGACTTTTGCTTGTAATCATGATCTATGTTATCAATTCATTTCGGTCCTTTCTTGGCTCTCAAGTTTTTACTGATGATGATTGTATCCCACGCGTTGTGTTGTATTGTTGCTGTTTACATGTTGGCGGTGGTAGAGAGTAGGAGATTAGGCGTATATACATAAGTTACCACATAGACTTCACTTTCCGCTTTCCACAAGTTTTCGTTTCTCTAGTCTCTAGTTATGTAATGGAAGAATCCATCATTCGTAACTTGAATAATCTGCATCGTGAGCACCAAGTTAGCTGGTAAGATGCAATGAGGAATCTACTCGGATGAACAGAAAATGAATGCCTCTGTGGAGTTGCGACTTCGGTGCAGTAACCATTCCGTTGAACGTCACAAACACAACATGATAAGACCAGGATAAAGACATCAAAGGACGAGTGAAGATGGAAGTGCAGTTAATTAGAGGCATAAACTACCTCCCCTCATCGTCCCCTCCTGCCCGTCCCAAAGCCCTTAAACACAGCTCCATCATCAGAATCATCATCCGCAATACCCGCGACCCCCCTCCTTGTCCTCCTATTTGCCGCGGTGGCCGTCGCAATCCTCTTTGGTCGCTCCATCGAACTAGCTGGCCTCCTCGACGTTCCACTCGATCGTAACGTCTGCTCTTCCTCGTCCTCGTCCTCGTCCCCTCCTTTAAAGTTATTCTCCGGCCGGACTTCATCCGCCCCTTGGATATCGTCATCCGAATCCAAAAACAGTGCCTGTTTCGAAGGCTTCGGAATTGGGTGTGTCGAGGGTACAGCTGAACTTGCTCGAGATGGTGGTTTCGATCCTGCTCGCGTCGAGGGCGCCCTTGAACCGGATCGTGAGGGGACTTTTGTGTTTGTAGTCTGTGTTAATGATGCGGCTTTGCGTTTACCTAGTCTCGGCGGCTGGTTTTCGTCACCGTCATCGTCGTCGGCAATGATAGTGTTCTTGGTAGCAGACCGTGATGGTATCGACTGGCTCTCCGTTTTGATTTCCATTTGTGAGGAATTTGTCGTACGTTGACTTTGTGATGACTTCTTGCTCCTCCAATGGACTGGAAAGAGATTGAAAAGTTTCAATATCAAATATCATCGAACAAGAGATAAAACGTACCAGGCGTCGCTTCAAAGTCATTATCCTCACTCAACACGAGCTCCACGAGAGCCCCGCGCGTCGCTTGAGTTTTCTAACAGAGACGTGAGGATCAACTTTGATTACGCAGGACCAAACGCACCTTCTTGAACTTCTTAAAATTGGGCTTATCCCTCCACTGTTCCGGCACTTCCCTCTCCTTCCCTGCCTGTCCAGTTCCCTCCCCTGTTCCCACCTCCCCACCCTTCTCCTTCCTGAAAACATCCATCTCCATCACAACCATGAAATTACCCCTCAACCCCGCGTCATCACCAAAGTCCGTAAACCTCCTCCATTCCTCTTCCTCCTCCCGCTGCCTCTCCTCATCTACCTCTCCCAATTTCGGCTTCGATATCCTCAAATTGTTAAATTCCCGATCGAACGCGTCTTCCGCCCTTTTACCCTTCTTGGTCGACGCAACTGCTTTGAGGAATTCAACATCCGTGTCAGGCTTGCCAACGGGTGCGCCTAGGTTCCGCTCCTTCTTGTTGGACTTTGGCGATGATTTATTCAGAGACCCGGTCGTAGCGGTGGCTGATGACCGTTCAACAGAATTAACATCTTCCAATGCCTGCCTCTTCCTGACAGGCTCAGCCCCCTCTCCCTCCCCGTCCACATCAACCATTTCCACGTCCCGATCCTCCTGAACAGCATTCAAACTCCTCTTCGTCCCCCTTTGCTGCGCCTCACCACCTGGTGTCTGCGACTCCTCCTCTTCCTCTCTCAACACAGCCAAACTACTCCCGACTGCAGGTCGTCTCACGAATCCCTGGGTCTGCGACTGCGTCTGACTCGTCGTAGCCCCTGTACCCCCCGTACCGAGAAGCACGTCCTCATCGAAAGAACCTGCTCCCGCACGGGTAGGATCACTGGCGTCAAACAGGGCCTTAAATTTCTTCAAGGGGGGTTCGTCGTCAGTTGTGGGAGGTGCGAGATCAGGTAGTTGGGACTGGGCGGCGGGATTAGGCGTTTCGGGTGCTGCGGAGCCTGAGGCAGAGGTTGTGCCGAGCCGACGTTTGAGACGTGGGCGACCAGGTGTAGGCGCCTAGGGACAAGCTCGATTTAGCTAGAATCATTAAAGAGACGACTAAAACGGACGACAACGACGGGAAGGTCTGACGGCTTTTCCGAAAGTGCTTCGTCGTTTGGTTCGACAGTTTTCGCGCGCCGAGATAGTAGTATCTATTTGAGTTTATTAAATGTGTGAAATAAGGGTTGCGGGGGAACTCACCCGACGCGGTTTCGGTGATTCAGTCCTGATCTCTTCAGGGGCGGGAGGTGGTGTTGGTTCAACTGAAGGTTGTCGAGATGTTGCACGTCGAAGGAGACGCTTTCTCGGAGGTGGAGGCTCTTCAGGTGGCATAGACGGCTCGTCAGGTATAGAATTAGGAACACAATTCGGCAATGAGGTTGCAGAGGTATTAGCTAGGATGAATCACTCGATGTTCGTGCTGGGAAAGTCCATGGAGATGCTCACAGTCTTGTACGTCGGCGCCCATCGGGCTGGGTTGAGGAGCCGTTAGCAAGGACGGCTCGACGTCCAGTACAGATTGGACTACCGTATCTGGAGAAGTGATATGCAATCCAAAGCTAGAAAATCTCGATAATCAAACAGACACACCGAAAAGGGGGCATCATCGTACCTTTGCACCTCCGCCACCAATTTCTTCCATTCGTCCTGCCCAACCGCAGCCTTCATGTCCTTCACATCCGCAACGACGACCAGTTGCCGACTCTCCTTCGCCTGGCCCCTAGTCAATGCTTTATGCAACCTCGCAACACCTCCAGCAACATCAAACGTCTCAAGAAACCCCCCGCCGCGTTTAATCAGCTCCCTCAGATCACTCTCCACTTCCCTAACCTTTTCACCGAAGAACAGGAACCGGTACTCAGCGAACATATTGAGACGCTCCTCATTTGGTTCCCATACTCTGAAAACCTTTTGTGACGGGCTGAGGGATGGCGAGAACGTGGGACGGTATTTGCTGATTGGAGGGAGAATGAAGGTTTCTTCGAGGGTTGCTGCGTTCTTGAGGATATCCATCAACCAATCGAGTTTGACGAATTGAGCAGCGGAGATGAGGGACGCGGCGACAGAGGCATTCGCAACATACGTCGGTATGATGTGGTGCGTCACCTGCGGGTTTGGAGTATAGACAATCGATATGCCTGTTCAGGCCGTTAGCAAAGAGGTGGAAGCAAAGGGGTGAGTTTACCTAGTTCCGAGCACATTTCAAGAGATATGTTTGACTTTCCCCGCAGATTAGGAGAATAGCAACATATTGGTTGCCACTTCACCCTAGCTCTTTGGTTAGAAATACAGGAAGAGTTGAAATAGACGGACCCACGTTATAGGAAGACCGGTCACAATAGAAAGGATATCTCCATCCTGCAGCTCCTTCGGCGACTTGGGATTCGCAACAAGTTGCGAGTCTCCTCTCAGCAACCTCATGCCTTTGTCCCTATTATTGACAAACTCTAACGTTGGCCGCTTATCTGGGTTATGCTAAGGGGCAATTCTATCAGCGCAATTCCAGTAGAACAAGGGAGAGGAAAAACACACCACATCTTCTAACGAATACGGTCCAACAATAAACTGGCAATGATCATGGGAGACCTTTTTGCTTCCAATCAAGAGGGGTTGTCCCTTCCGACCGAGTGAGTAAGACTTGCCCGTCTTCAGTAGTTTTGATTCTATTATGGCATGAGCTCCGGTCGATGTTCGGTCGATGTTCAGTGGAGGGATGTTTACTCTGAAACGAGAGGTCTGCACCGACCTCTGTGTCAAATGGACCCGTAATTATCCACATTCTAGGTTCTGAGCCCCGGTTAGCATGATGAAGGCAGAGTATTACGACCATACTCGCTAGATCGTCATAGAAAGTCAACGAAAGCCCAAGAGAAGTACCCGACAAGCCGAGGAGATTTTGGTACCAAGAAAGCAGAGCTGTAGGATCTTGTGCCTTGGCGGAAGGAGTTTCTCCTTGGGGAGGATTAGCAAGCCTCAAGGCTTGTATTTGGAAGAGAAACACTTGTCGTGAATGACTCTGAGCGGTGGGAAGGCGCTTCTATTACGCGTCAGTCACGATCAGTCACGTCTGGTAACGCGTCTTCTCCTTTCTGTGGGCCAGCCATGGGTGAGGTAAAATGAGACACTGACTCTTTAAAACCGTAGAAACATGTGAGCAAACCTACCTCGCTTGAATCCCCATGGCAAACGTCATTCGCTCAGCCAAGCCTGTCGATCGCTGGACCGACTACGACCTTCGTGCTTTTAACATCCAAGTTGTCAACAAAAACACAGACGAATTCTTTGGCCACCCCCTTCCGGAGCAACTGGATATTTCTCCCGGGATCTTGAACAATCTGGAGGAACCGTCTACCACATCCGTCGAAGAGAGTGAATTCCTTGCGTATCTAAAAGACACTATCACGTTCCGCACTGAGGACTCCTTTGCGGTTGACTTTGTTGCTGCCGTCCTCAGACTTACGGGGTATAGTTCTAGCCATCATATCATTCACACACGGAAAGAGATCCCGTTTGTGATGTGTGGGGAGGATATGTTTGCCAAAACAGATGTGTGTGTTATGGAGCAAGGTGAGAGGAGGTTCCTGATGCTTGTGCAGGAGGATAAGGTAAAGAAAATCCAGTTATTCTGTGTTCAACGCGCTGACCAGTGAGTAGGAATCCCCGTGCGGCTTAGGGTATGAGCCAGGGCCTCAGCTCATTGCAGGCGCCATTGCTGCATTCTATTGGAACAACTTCCCAGAATGGCGAGTTGGACTTTCCACAACCCCAAAGGCCGTGATTCCTGGCATCGTCATCTGCAGCAATGCACCAATCTTCTACAAGATTCCCGTTTCAGAAGCTCTCGTTGAGGCAGTTATCACTGCCCAGTACCCCCCTACGGTCACCACAGTTGAGAGGCTCGTACCACCTGTCCCTGATCGTCGGACATACCCAAAAGACGGTATGAAGCCTTTGGAGAACCGACGAATTGTCTTTCAGTGTTTCCAAGCCTTAAAAACACTAGTGGGTTGTCCCGGCTCTTTCAGACGTACACTGACACTCCGTGAATACCTAGGTTCACAATGTATATCCGTAGTGTGGTCTCTTGCGAATACTCATGTTTTATTTTACCTTAGATTAACATTGTAGTATTACACCGCCGATTATGTTAGGTTCTTCGTAGTAGACTGCAACCCATCAACTGACCCGCCTTGATCTCTATCTGTGACGAGCTCATAGTATGTTGGCTCCTCCGATGGCCCATAAAATCAAGATTTGCCATATTCCCAGACCAAAGAACTGCGCTGCCAATGCCTTGTCTAGAAGACCAGACCACACCTTAACTAGCAAAGGTGCAGAGCTTGAAACTACCAAAACAGCCATTCCATTAGAGAAGTTCCAAGCTAGTGACTTTACAAATGTTGATGCAAGATTGACTAATTCAGGAGAAAATGATGAAATCAATATCATAGACCCTGATATTGAAAGAGATGCCCAAAAAGGGAAAGATGGAACCATAGAATTGGATCAAGAAGGTCACATTTGACTACCCATGGACTCCATGCTTAAGAAGCACTTATTGCAGCATGTACATGATGCACCAGCTGTGGGACACCCCAGAGTCACTGAAACCCTTCAGAAACTTCAAGAATACATCACCTGGCCTGGTATTCATGCCTACATTATGAACTATGTTAAAGGATGTCCAACCTGCCAGCAGTACAAGATAAATTGACAACCCTTGAAGCCTCCATTGCAACCAATTCCAGGTCCCTGATCATTACAGCCTTTCACCCAAATGTCCATGGACCTCATCACTGACCTCCCTGAATCCAACAGATATGACACAATATTGTCTGTGGTGGACCACAGTCTTACAAAGGGGATAATCATAATCCCTACATCCAAATCCACCACCACTAATCAAATTGCAGACATCTTGATCAAGCATGTGTTTATCCACATGGGAATACCCAATAAAATCATTTTGGACAGAGATCCCCAATTTATGGCCAAATCAATCCAGGCTATGTTCAGGAAGCTGAACATCAATCACACCCCCTCTACTGCCTATCATCCTCAATCAGACAGATCAACTGAAAGGTTTAATCAAGAAATCAAGATGTACCTGTCAGCCTATTGTGCCCAAAATCCCCACTCATGGCTGGAACACCTCCCCTTAGTTGAATTCTCCCACAACTCCAGAACTCACACCAATCACCAACAGACCCCATTCAAGCTAATGTACAGTCACCTGCTCAAAGCTTTCCCTACCAAGCTAGCTCTGATGAACTCCCCATCAGCTGAAGAAAGGATGAATTGGATCATTAATATCTGAGAAGCCACAAAATTAGCACATGAAACTTCATGTAAAATTATGACAGAATGGACACAAATGTGCACCCTCCCAAAAATAGAACCTGGCCAACAAGTCTGGCTTGATGCTTGAAATCTACCAATTCAAGTTGTGTCAAGGAAAATCACTGCCCATCAACTAGGCCCATTCACCATAATCAGGAAATGTGGAAATGTATCCTACAAGCTATCTCTCCTGAAGAACTGGAAGATACACAACATCTTCCACATCCAATATCTCTATCCTGTCACCAAAAACAACATCTATGGCAAACATTTCTCAAGACCTCCACCTGACCTCATCCAAGGAAAAGAAGAATGGGAAGTTGAAGCTATAGTGGTGCACCATTGACTAGAAGACAAGGATTATAATTCCTAGTTCATTGGAAGGGATACCCTGATTCAGAATGAACATGGCAAAATTTGACAGATCTGCACAATTCCAAGACCCTCCTTGATGCTTATAAATAGCAACACTGCCTCCACTGAAAACCCAACAATTCAAATGTCTACCACTTCCAACACTACCACTACTGACTACCCAACCACTCCTACAACTCCCACTTTTTTCACTCATGAATCCTCACAAACCCTTGTCTCTGTACCACCCACTCCCTTCACCTACAAACCAACCCCTTCACCAGAAGACCATCCATCCACCCTGGAGTCCCTATGCTATGAAGAGCAGCAAAGACAAGTTGTTGACATCACCAAAGTCAGATGCCAAATATCCCAGGCATTTGAATTATATGAAACACAGAGCTCCCAAAGGTGAGCCTTTCTGACTAGTCCCCTACAAGAAGCAAGCAATGCCACTCTTTCTGCCACCATATGACTTCAATCTCTATACAAAGGTTCCTTTTCCTGAGCAAGGTCCACCCTTGAGTGCAGTAATCAACCAACTGAAGTACTCAACACTTTCAGGACATCTTGGTTTAATGCAATACATTGCCAGCTCCATGCTAATAGACTGGCTGACAAAGTCAGTACCTGCTTTAACCAGGTTAATGACCTGCCAAGACTTGATCAAGAAAGGCAATACCTCTCAGGTGTCCACCACATGATTCTGCAAGCACAAGAGGACTTATCTGCTTTTCTCCACCCACAAATTGGACTTAGATCTGGCAACATTACTCACAACCCCTCACCCTGATGAAACCAAGGAACTCCTCCAATACCTGAGCAACTTCATGATGTGGATCAACAACATGCTGAAAGAGGAACTTCTGGAGATACAGAACCTTCTCTCACTGACAGCCCTATCCTCACCCTATCTGACCAATGCACCACCTGCTATCAATGTAGCAATGTGGGTCATAGGGCAGATCAATGCCCAAGATACTACTGCCCCTTCTGCTGCTACTATGCCCTGGGATACTACCAGAAGTACTGCCTCCTCAATTCCATCAGGACACATCCCAGCTATCATTATGCAAGAATCCTCACCAAAAGAGCTCAACTCACTGCTACCAGAATTGCCAAACAGTCCACTAGGCAGCAGGATAGTGGATGAAGAACTAGCACTACTGCAGACAATTGATCCCAGTTTCCTCATTCCCCAACTCTCTCCATATCAACTTCCTCCTCCTCTGCACCTCAATCCCAATCATCAGGAGACTCAAGCTCTCCTTCACCCATTTGTTTGTGCTGCCACTGAGGCCACACTCTCTTTCAGGCAGGACTCACAACTGCTGACAACATCAGAGGACCTTGATTCCCTGATGTGCACCATGACAGATCTCCTCCATGCCTCTCCTGTCATGCCATCAATACAACCATTGTCCCCAGAGCAAATGATCAACACATTTGCCCTCAATGATGGACAGCCCAGTCAATTGAGCACACCCTCTGAAGTGTTGTGGACCATGCAGGAGAGGGAATACATGAGTATCCTTACAATGATGAAAACATTACTAGGAGCCATTGAGTTGAGTGAGGACACTCAATCTTATGAAGGGGATCATGTTACAAATATTGCAGACTCCAAGAACACCAAGGAGACTGAAGAGACTGAGGAACTACCATTTGAGGAATGGGATCTGATGAAGCACATGATGATAAGCCTCTGGCAGGAGATGACAGAACTCAGGCAGACATTGGATTGGGAGATGTGTGAGAAAGTGGACAAAGCATGCCAGTATCACAGAGTGTACTTCCCCTGTGACAATGATTTGTGATGAACACTAACTTACTACTTCTATTCTTAGATGATTTCTATTCTTAGGACTGGGTTAAGTTTCAACCTTTCTGTCAAATCTGTGTTGCATCAATTATGCTCACCCTCACAGACTTTACCCTTATGCCTCATGCTTTCCTCTTCTGTATGCTTCTCACTCTCTCTTTTGTCTTTTATGTTACATTTGATCTACTCCCTTAAGTAGTCACTTGGACTTCTATATGTACAATGCCTGGATGTGTAGATTAGCCAAGTCTAATCTTAATGTGTGTTACCTCTCCTCTTATGAGTGAACCAGTAGCCCATTAAAGTCTACAACTCTTCACCCTTGTGAGCAATTGCTTCCCCTCTCTGGCTCCTCTTCAGTGTTTGTCTTATGGAGTGTGCAATCTATACGAGTTTGCTGCCTGAAGTACAATGTGAACAGCCACTCAAGGTTAAACAGAGCAACCCTCCAGACCCATATGGGACAAGGACCTCTGCTCACCCTCTTTACAAGGATAGGCTCTGATTTAGGCATCATTCAGCCAAACAAGAAACCTTGTAACATCATATTCAATCACAGCATAATATTTAGGAAGGTATGATGGCTCAACTGGATGAGTGCCATGATTCTTCCAAGAGGTTCTGAGTTTAAATCCCAGTCTGACCAATTAATTGGGGGCATTCTCTCAAATGGCTGAGTGGTATGGTACCATTCCAGTGGGTCCTGAGTTCAAGCTCTAGGCTGGTTAATTTTTGGTGTCTCTCATTGTTGCTTTTCTATGACAATTTACATGTATAAATACATCCAGTATGTTGGCTGTCCTTGCATACCCTGGAATGATTGTATGGTCCCAAATCCTTTTGTACCTTGCAAAATACCTTCCACAAACATGGCCTTTTGTGGTATTTAGTACATTTTGATGTATATATTGACTGTTTTTGGTATATATAGTTTTGGCCTTTTTGCTGATGGAGGTTGCAGCAGATGTGACAAAGAAAGAGACCATCTGGAACCTCATTCAGACCAAACTCAACCACCAACAGTCCATGTTGAAATCACTGGTGAGTACACTTCTCATTTTACTTTTCTGTATTCTCATTCCAATAGATCCAGGACTCCATTGATGGTGCCCAAGCTACCAGTATCCTTGAATTCACTCATGCTGCAATTAACATATACAGAACTGGCAAGGTCAAGTTTTCAATCCAACTGGTTGACTGCATGGCATTTTTGGTAAGTCTACTTCAGTCTATCACAATTTGGTTACTTACAATGTGTCTACTTGTAGTGCTGGGCCTATCATGAGGCTGAATTGAAGAAGAAGAAGAAATATTGGAATCTAGCAGATTCAGAGCTGGAAGAGACACACAAAATGTCACCAAACAGGCAGAATAAGTAATTTTCCTTTCACTTTCTGTTTCATTGTGGTGTCTAACATGGAAGTAGATTCTTGAAAGCACTTCTAGTAGAAGATACAGAGCTCTATGGTGGCAAGGCAGAACTCAAAGCTTTGGAAGAGCAGGCTGAAAATGGTGATCAGGGTGTTGATGATGGCTTTGATGGTGGACCTGAATTGGGCAGTGATGATGATCATGATGATCATGATGAAGGAGGTGATGATGACAGTGATGATGATGTTGTTGGCTCTGGTGAGACTGAGGAGGATGATTAAGGGACAATACATCTCCTATAGTATACCCTGAACTTTTGCTTGAGAGTATCAATTGTGCCATAGATTACTCCTAGTCATATTAGGTTATAAATCCTGTTAATGGTGGCTCATTGGGCTCAATTAGCACTGCATATTAGAAATTGATCTTGAAGGGATTTGAAGTAAACTTCAATCAGGGAGTTGATTGATCCTCTACTGAAGATTATTCTATCATTTTTATTCTATCATTTCAGCTTACTATCTTTTGGACAATAATCCTCAGACTTCAAATGACTATTGCTTGCAGTTGAGGGTTAATTGAGATGATGTCTAACTGGGTATGGACAATTTTTGTCACAACACTTCAGAAGCAAACAAATCACTGCTGTGATAACCTGTGACAACAGAGTACTTGTCTGTTGTCACTTACCTCACACCAAATGCTGATGGCCTGCTGCCACTGGCACTCTCTGGCAGCATCATTCAGCCATACACAACATGTTACAATATGTATTAGTTAGGTGTCAGGCATGGACTTTAATGAGGTATAGAATGCTTTCACTCAAGTTTGTTCTTACTTATTATCTGTAAGTATGTACATCTGGAAATGAAGTACTGCAACTCCATGTTCAATACATCCTCTGTAAGCTATGAAAATCCCACTCCTTAGAGTGCAACTAATGAGGTAGCGAAGGTCCCAATTGCTGGACCTCCTTCAATAAGCTGGGTACCTGATTCTATATTACATAGAGGGTATATTGTAGGATTATTCAAGGGCATTCCATGGCATTCATCGCATGATTCAGGATTTTCATTGAGAGGGCCCAACAATATTTATCAAATGATGCTGTAGTGTATTTTCACAGTTTATAAGGTCAAAGGAAATGGTCTGCATCTTGCAACAATGCAAATCCCATTGCTCAGCCCATCACAAGCTGGATGGAATATATGACAATAGCTGAAACATTGCTGCCTTGGGAACATCTTTGCAGACATGTTTGAGCATTACAGATTTATTTGGTGTACATGTATGCATGGTTCCAAGTGACAATCTCAGTGCAGTTGCTATTGAAGATGTATATGCAGACACTCCAACATCTTATGTGTACCCCATTGACATGGAGCAATTTTATTACTAGCTACATGACTATCTATTCTAACACTTCCCCAGAGTTTATCAACCTTTGCTCCTCTAACATCATTTATCTAGAATAATACCAATCCATTTTTGTGAATGGCATCCAAGTGAATGGCTGGAGAGTCATCTGCACATCAGACCCTGGCCTGAGTACTTCCGATCTGCCCATGCTATCAGTGATGTATTACAGCAGTTTCTTGTTCACTTCCAAAGTGTTGTGATGAAAATTGTCCATACCCATGTCCAACTATCTACTAAACCTAACACTACATAAACATTGAGGTCAGGGTATGGTTGGCGAGATGTCTGAGGTTCAAATTCACATGCAAGCACTTAATCCCACACTCAAGCACTTGGCACCAGGTCTCTCAAAACCTCCAGGTTATCTTCTGTTATCCTTCAGACATTGCATCCCTCGAAATCTGGACGAAATTTGAAAGCCAAAAACCTTTTTTGAAGTGTGTCGATGAGAAATGCACAAATCTATTGTCAGAAAGCATGGGAATATTTTCTGATCCAGACATAAACTCCCAAAATGCAGAGTTTTGCTTAACATTTGTAGGGTTTATCTGGTGTCCTGTCTCTCTGCATAAAAGGCTCACTGATCTACATACAGTCCAATATTCACCTCAAGTATGGTATATCCCATGTAAATTAACCATTATTATCAATATATATATAAAGCCTATCACTAGTATCAGGTCCTATCAACCCAAGGTATTCAAAAGCCCAATGGTAATGGTGTACTTAATAGTTGACACTTATAGATCCACTGATATTGCTTATATTATATTACGTGTATTCTCTATGTCACCAATCTTTATCCTGACTATTGTGCTATGGGTCTTTGGCTTTTCTATTAGAAGAGGTCTCCCTGCTACCTGTATTTATGCTTGAGGTGAATATCGGGCTGTATGTAGATCAATGAGCCTTTTTTGTGTGGAGAGACAGGACACCAGATAAACCCTACAAATGTTAAGCAAAACTCCACATTTTGGGAGTTTATATCTGGATCAGAAAATATTCCCACGCTTTCTGACAATAGATTTGCGCATTTCTCATCAACACACTTCAAAAAAGGTTTTTGGCTTTCAAATTTCATCCAGATTTCGAGGGATGCAATGTCTGAAGGATAACAGGAGATAACTTGGAGGTTTTGAGAGACCTGGTGCCAAGTGCTTGAGTGTGGGATTAAGTGCTCACACATGAATTTGAACCTCAGATGTCTCGCCGACCGTAGTCAGGGTGGATATTGCATATATGTCACAACTTAATAGCCCAGGGATAGTTAGTAGGTTTGGGTGTGTAGTTGAGACTGGGCAGTGGGATTAGGCATTTTGGGCACTGCGGAGCCTGGGGCAGGTTGTGCCGAGCCAATGCTTGAGACATGGGCGACCTGGTGTGGGTGCCTAGGGCAAATTCAAGTTAGCTAGGTTTGTGAAAAAGAGGACTAAAACGAACCACAAAGGCTGCAAGATCTGGCGATTTTTCCAAAGGTTCTTCATTGTTTGGTTCAACAGTTTTCACGCATCGGGATAATAGTATCTATTTGAATGTATTAAGTATGTGTACAATGATTGTTCGGGGGGCACTCACTTAACGTGGTTTCGGTGATTCGGTCTTGATCTCTTCAGGAGCAGGGGGTGGTGTTGGTTCAACTGGGGCCTACAGAATTTGCTGCACCCATGTACCGCTGACACCCACATGGATAAAGACCCAGTACCACTGGGTGCTGCTGGGGTCCCGCCAAGGTCAATCCTGCAGTACTGCTAACAAAGTGCTGCTGGGTCCCACCCAACATCAATCCCATGGTATCTTTAAGTGCTGCTATTACTGAAAAAAAAAATATTCTATTTGATGTTGTAGAGTGGAATTATTTTGGTCAGATGACTTATCTTAAAATTATCCTCTCGTGAGGCTTCGAAGTGTCATGAACAAACACATCGCACCTAAATGGATAAACGAATGGTAAATCAGAGTGAATGATAAGTCAGGTAAATAGGAGTATGTGCCACTGGATACCGATCCAGTGCTGCTGGATACCGATCCAGTGCCGCTGGATACCAATCCAGTACCACTGGGTACTGCAATGGTACCGCATCCAGTACTGCTAGGTACCGCGATGATACCATACCCAGTACCACCGAGAACCACAATGATACCGCATCCAGTACCACTGGGTACCGCGGATGTGCCACATCCAGTACTGCTGGGTACCACGGATGTGCCACATCCAGTACTGCTGGGTACCGCAGATGTGCCACATCCAGTACTGCTTGGTACCGCGGATGTGCCACATCCAGTACTGCTGGGTACCGCGGATGTGCCGCATCCAGTACTGTGTTACACATCCAGTACTGCTTGATGTAACACCATCGGTAGTATGTAGACTTTCATGAGAGTAACTATATTACCAAAAAATTCATTCTGAAAATGTCTTGCGTCTTCATGTTTATTGTAGGTTGCTACTCACTAACATTGTGACCTAATACACATAGTTACTTAGCACTTGCTACTGCCGACTGCATCCAGTACCACTACCGCACCCCGTACAGTACCACTACCTGACATACGCGGTAGGCTTGGTACCGCTGCCACGTCCTGCGGTAGGGTGCGGGTGCGGGTGCGGGAAATTCACGATGCCCGGTTCAACTGAAGGTTGTCGAGATGTTGCACGTCGAAGGAGACACTTCCTCAGGGGCGGAGGCTCTTCAGGTGGCATAGACGGCTCGTCAGGTATAGAATTAGGAACGCAATTCGGCAACGAGGTTGCAGAGGTATTAGCTAGAATGTATCACTCGATGTTCGTGCTAGGAAAGTTTATGGAGACACCCCCAGTCTTGTACATCGACGTCCATCGGGTTGGGTTGAGGAGCCGTCAGCAAGGACGGCTCGACGTCCAGTACAGATTGGACTACCGTATCTGGGGGAGTAACATGCAATCCAAAGCTAGACAACCCCGATAATCAGACAGACACATCGAAAAGAGTGCATCATCGTACCTTCACACCTCGGCCACTAATTTCTTCCATTTATCCTGCCCAATCGCAGCCTTCATGTCCTTCACATCCGCAACGACGACCAGTTGCCGACTCTCCTTCGCCTGGCCCCTAGTCAATGCTTTATGCAACCTCGCAACACCTCCAGCAACATCAAACGTCTCAAGAAACCCCCCGCCGCGTTTAATCAGCTCCCTCAGATCACTCTCCACTTCCCTAACCTTTTCACCGAAGAACAGGAACCGGTACTCAGCGAACATATTGAGACGCTCCTCATTTGGTTCCCATACTCTGAAAACCTTTTGTGACGGGCTGAGGGATGGCGAGAACGTGGGACGGTATTTGCTGATTGGAGGGAGAATGAAGGTTTCTTCGAGTGTTGCTGCGTTCTTGAGGATATCCGTCAACCAATCGAGTTTGACGAATTGAGCAGCGGAGATGAGGGACGCGGCGACAGAGGCATTCGCAACATACGTCGATACGATGTGGTGCGTCACCTGCGGATTCGGTGTATAGACAATCGATATGCCTGTTCAGGCCGTTAGCAAAGAGGTGGAAGCAAAGGGGTGAGTTTACCTAGTTCCGAGCACATTTCAAGAGATATGTTTGACTTTCCCCGCAGATCAGGAGAATAGCAACATATTGGTTGCCACTCCACCCTAGCTCTTCTGTTAGAAACACAAGAAGGGTTGAAATAGACGGACCCACGTTATAGGAAGACCGGTCACAATAGAAATGACATCTCCATCCTGCAGCTCCTTCGACGACTTGGGATTCGCAACAAGTTGCGAGTCTCCTCTCAGCAACCTCATTCCTTTGTCCCTATTATTGACAAGCACTAACGTTGGCCGCTTGTCTGGGTTATGCTAAAGGGGAATTCCATCAGCGCCAATTCCAGTAGAACGAGGGAGAGGAAAAACACACCACATCCTCTAACGAATACGGTCCAAAGATAAACTGGCAATAATCACGGGAGACCCTTTTGCTTCCAATCAAGAGGGGTTGTCCCTTCCGACCGAGTAAGACTTGCCCGTCTTTAACGGTTTTGATTCTGTGACGGCATGAGCTACCGTCAATATTCGGTCGATGTTCAGTGGAGGGTTGTTTACTCTGAAATGAGAGGTCTGCACCGACCTCTGGGTCAAATGGACCCGTAATTATCCACATTCTAGGTTTTGAGCCCCGGTTAGCATGATGAAGGCAGAGTATCATGGCTATACTCGCTATATCGTCATAGAAAGTCGCTGAAAGCCCGAGAGAATTAAGTACTCGGCAAGCCGAGGAGATTTTGGTATTATGAAAGTAGAACTGTAGAATCTTGTACCTTGATGGAAGGAGTTTCTCCCTGGGAGGATTAACAAGCTTCAAGTCTCAAGCACTTGTTGTGAATGACTCTGAGCGAAGGTGCTTCTGTTACGCGTCAGTCACGATCAGTCACGTCTGGTAACGCGTCTTCTCCTCGCTGTCTTAGTGTCTTAGTGGACCTGCCACGGGTGTAGTAATATGAGACAGACTGACTCTTTAAAACCACAGACACATGTGAGCAAGCCTACTTCGCTTGAACCCCCATGGCAAACCTCATTCGCTCAGCCAAGCCTGTCGATCGCTGGACCGACTACGACCTTCGTGCTTTTAACATCCAAGTTGTCAACAAAAACACAGACGAATTCTTTGGCCACCCCCTGCCGGAGCAACTGGATGTTTCTCCTGGTATCTTGAACAATCTGGACGGACCATCTATCACATCCGTCGAAGAGAGTGAATTCTTTGCGTATCTACGATATACTATCACGTTCTGTACAGAGAAGGACACCTTTGCGATTGACTTTGTTGCTGCCGTCCTCAGACTTACGGGGTTTAGTTCTAGTCATCATATCATTTACACACGGGAAGAGATCCCGTTTGTGATGTGCGGGGAGAAAATGTCTGCCAAGACAGATGTGTGTATCGTGGAGGGAGGGCAAGGTGCGGGGAGGTTTCTGATGCTTGTGCAGGAGGATAAGGTAAAGAAAATCCAGTTATTCTGTGTTCGACACGCTAACCAGTGAGTAGGAACCCCCGTGTGACTTAGGGTATGAGCCGGGGTCTCAGCTCATTGCAGGCGCCATTGCTGCATTCTATTGGAACAACTTCTCAAAATGGCAAGTTGGACTTCCCACAACCCCAGAGGCCGTGATTCCTGGCGTCGTCATCTGCAGCAATGCACCAATCTTCTACAAGATTCCCGTTTCAGAAGCTCTCGTTGAGGCAGTTATCACTGCCCAGTACCCTCCTACGGTCGCCACAGTTGAGAGGCTCGTACCACCTGTCCCTGATCGTCGGACATACCTAGAAGACGGTATGAAGCCTTTGGAGAACCGACGAATTGTCTTTCAGTGTTTCCAAGCCTTAAAAACACTAGTGGGTTGTCCCGGCTCTTTCAGACGTACACTAACAATCCCTGAATACCTAGGTTCACAATGTATATCCGTAGTGTGGTCTCTTGCGAATATCATGTTTTATTTTACCTTAGATTAACATTGTAGTATTACACCGCCGATTATGCTAGGTTCTTCGTAGTAGACTACAACCCATCAACTGACCCGCCTTGATCTCCATCTGTGACGAGCTCATAGTATGTTGGCTCTTCCGATGGTGATGAACCTCCAATGCCAGCCACTTCTTCGCAGGGAAAGCATTGACTTCGAACAAAGCTTTAAGTTTCTTCAAGGCACGGGCGGCCTGGTGAGGGTGTTCGAAATGAGGCCGAGTTGGCCGAATGAATGAAGGAGATGATTAGGACAGCGAAGGCCCTAACGGCTTGTCTGAAGATTCCTCATTCTCTTCAGTCCAACAGTTTTGCGCATCGAGGAATATTAAAGCAGTTTTATAACCAATGTGAAAGACCCCACCCAGCATGGTTTGATGATTCTACCTTGACTTCCTCAGAAATGGGATGTGGTGTCGGTCCGGTTGGGAATTACTGAAACGTTGCGCTTCGAGAGGAGCACATTCAGACATATGCAAAAAAGTAGGTCTTCATACCTTCATACCTTGGCCACCGATGTCCTCCAATCGTCAATACAAATACCGTGTAGGCAAGGTCTTGTCGACCTCTCGGCCTCCCCAAACGCTCAGGTCCTGTCAGCAGCTTCTACCTTGTCGTGAGCTCATCCCCACTCGTCCCCTCTCTCCTTTCGTATCCTATTCCATAAAACACTCTGCTTGCTGGTCATGTGTCTAATCTCAGACACCCTCCCTGCTTCGCCGTGACGGACCCCAGCACCACACATAATTGCACCTTTACTGCATCGCATGTTTACTTATGCCGCATGTTAATATATCCACTTATCATATCTGAACTACACTCCGTTTAATCTATGGTACTTCTGTCTGCTCACTAATCCCCTTTCCGCCCTCTCTATGGAACTATTGTCTCACCTTGCACTCTTCTCCTTGGGTTGCTCATAACGCAGCGACGTCATGTTTGATGCTCTGATCTCTCTCTGACTAAAACCCCTCGACAAGGAGAGCAAACCTGCCGATGGACTGTTTGTGAGTCTACACAAATCCTGCAATTCCCATCCGAATTTGGTCAGGGTACCCTACCCCCTATATATAGGGGAGCTGACGTCCTTGCAAGTCGATGTCATACTGGATCAGCCAGGTATGGAGACGCCAGTATCACCGGTGGTGGTAATATGAGACAGGCGGACTCCTTAAAATCTTAGAAAACATGTGGGGAAGCTCACCTCACTTTGAACCCTGATGGCAAGCCGCATTCGCTTAGCCAAGCCTGCAAACCACTGGATTGAGAGTGACCCCGATGCTTTTAACATCCAAGTCGTCACCAAAAATGCAGACGAGTTCTTTGGCCACCCCCTTCCAGAGCAGCTGGATGTTTCTCCCGTAATCTTGAACAATCTGGACGAACCGTCGGTTGCATCCAACGCAGACAGTGAATTCTTCGCATGTCTGGAAGAAACCACTGTCTTCCATTGTAATAGAGAATCCTTTGTGGTTGATTTTGTTGCTGCCGTTCTCAGACATACGGGGTATGGCGCCGGTCATTGCGTCATTCACACACGGAGAGAGATTCCGTTTGAGATGTGTGGAGAGACTGTGGGTGCCATGATAGATGTGTGTGTTATGGAGCGAGGACGAGGCACGAAGAGATTTCTGATGGTTGTGCAGGAGGACAAGGTAAAGAATATCCAGTTACTCCGTGGTCGGCCTGCTAACCAGTGAGTAGCGACACCTATCGGGCTTCGAGAGTGAGCCAGAGCCTCGGCTCATTGCAGACGCCATTGCCGCATTTTCTTGGAACAACTTCTTAAATCGGCGAATTGGACTTCCCACAGTCTCCCAGGCCGTGATTCCTGGCATCACCATCCATGGCAGTGCACCAATCTTCTATAAGATTCCCGTTTCAGAAGCTCTCGTTGAGGCAGTTATCACTGCCCAGTACCCTCCTACGGTCACCACAGTTGAGAGGCTTGTACCACCTGTCCCTGATCGTCGGACATACCAAGCAGATGGTATGAGGCCTTTGGAGAACCGACGGATTGTTTTTCAGTGCTTCCAAGGATTAAAAACATTAGTGGGTCGTCTCGGCTCTTTCGGACACACACTAACACTCCCCTGAATACTTAGGTTCACAATGTATATCCGTAGTGTGGTCTCTTGTGAATACCTATATTCTATTTTACCTTAGATTGACATTGTGGTATTACACCGCCGATTATGTTAGGTTCTTCGTAGTAGACTGCGCTCGCATCGACTGGCCCGTCTTGATCTCCACCTGTGACAAGTTCATAGTATATTGGATCCTCCGATGGACGATAAACCTTCAATGTCGGTCGCTTCTTCACAGGGGGAGCATTGGCGTCGAATAAGGCTTTAAATTTCTTCAAGGGAAATCCACCGTCAGGCCCAAGGGGTAAGGCAGATAGTTGGAGACGGTGCGGCGAGATTAGTCGCTCGGACGCTGTGACGGAATCAACGTTCGGGGTATAGGTGCCCGGTGAGGGTGTTCAGAACGAGGTCGAGTTAGCCGAATGAATGAGGGAGATGATTCGGGGCAGCGAAGGCTCTAACGACTTGTCTGAAGGTTCCTCATTCTCTGCAGTCCAACAGTTTTTGTGCGTCGAGGGATAATATCTACTTGAACTATTAGAAGTGTTTTATAAACAATATGAAGGGCCTCACTCAGCAAGCCAGTTTGATGATTCTACCTTGACTTCTTCAGAAACGGGATGTGGTGTGGTCCGGCTGGGAATTGCTGAGATGCTGCGCGTCGAGGGTGACACATTCAGACATATCCAAAGGAGTAGGTCTTCGTACCTCCAAACCTTGGCCACCGATGTCCTCCAATCGTCCAACGCAAACACGACCCCCACGCCTCTCACACCCACAGCGACGGGCTGCTGACTGGTGGGGACTCGGCAGAGATTAAAGCTTGAAGTACGACAAGAGCTGATATATAGTACAAGATATACACGTAACTGCCAACTTCTTAGCAACTATCCTGAACGTCTGATACAAATGAAGAAACTAATTACGACGTCGACTATTTCTAAGTTAGGGGGGACTCGGAAGCAAACTCATAACCCGGGAAAACTCAACAGGGAATATGGGGAATCGAAAAGAAGAGGGAGGAAAAAGACAGGAAGGTACGCCATGACGACGAGGTTTCGAATCACAGCAAAAGAGAAGGGTAATAAATAATTACGATGACGATTCTGATGATGCAGTAGGTTTCGTCTGGTTCACTGCAGCGAGTACGGCTTGCAACTGTGGATTGCTTTGCAATAATTCGGCCAGCTGCGTCGGCTGCATCATCGACAGGGCATGCAGATTTCTCATGATCGCTTGTTCCACTTCTGTTGTTAGTGTAAACGACTGCGAGCTATCCCCTGGAGCTGTTGACAGTTGTGGAGATGGCGACATAGATGCAGCATGGCTGGCGTCAGGGACTATTGATGTACTTGGAGGGGAAGCAGACTGTTGTGGGGTTTGGATTGGAGGCGTACTACTATTGCTTGAAGATGTAGTTGAAGGGGTTGGTGCGTTGGATGAGGCCTCAGGCCCGGTAGCGGGCGATTGACTTCGAACCACCGGAACAGGAGCTTGTACTTGTCCCCCATCGGTCGTTCGTACGTGCGCGGACACGAGGGTGGGTGATGCATTCGAAGGCTGGCTTTGTTGGCTCTGCGCCGTATCACTCGTCAATCGGGTATCTGTCACCTGACTAGAAGCACCAGCAGCCTGATCATTGCTGGCGTCCCCACTCTGTTGACTCGGTGCCGAAGACGTGGTCCCATGCCTCGGACCTTGGTAAGGTTGTTGCCATTGCAACTGACCACCACGATATTGCTGGTTATACAGATACGATGTGTACTGTGTTGTCCCATTCATTGGCACGTTCGCATAATAACCACCATATGGGTAAGAATACTGCGAATATGGTGTCTGACCGGCACCATAGGCCCAATAATTGTAGCCAGTCCGCTGCGGGTAATATGGGACGGAATAAGAAGTTGAAGGTTGCGAAGTCGTCGTATTAGCGATAGCCTGAGCGGGCAGGGACGATGTCGATGGAGCCGGTTGAGCCGTTGGGGTCCTCAGCGGCACAGACAGATACGAGCCAGGGGGGATGTTCTGTGGAACTTCGATACGAGTGAGCGTGCAGGCATCCGCTCATGGCAGGGATGACACACCTGGTGGTTCCGGTGCCGGCTCCGAAGGCTTTTGATGAACGGGGCCATCGGTGCTTCCAAAGACCACACTGCCCCATTTGAACTCCTTCTTTAATCCGCGATCCCAAAGGACTTCGACGGAGCCGGTTTCCTCGACGACCCGTACCAATGACACTTCAAAAACACCAGCACTAACGCGAATCTTGATGCGAGACATGCTCGGAAGTGCTAACAGCTCCTTCTTTATTTTCTCCTGCTTGTTGGCCTTCTTCTCCGCCGCAACAGCCTGGAATAGACCGGAGATCCAATCGGTAAATTGATGTATTGCCTTCAAGGAGGTGGGAACGTACCGGGTTATGTTGGGTGCAGAGAATTTGCACCTCCAATTTCTTAATCACCTTAAGAACTTGATCGGTCCTCTCCAGCGGAGCACCGAGCGCTACATCCACCTCCATGGAAACGGATGTGGAATCCATCAAAATAACTTCCTTCTCTACCTCCCGTACTACCTCAAACATAATGGCAGAGTTATTCCGGGCGCACGAAACGTGGAAGGCTTTAGGGCATTTCCCTTTAGTGCACTGAACAGGTGCACCATGGGCTTTCGGTTTGTTCCTCGTACATGACGAGCATTTCTATGCCAAGGAAATCAATATGATGAGACACGTTGATCAAATGAGCCAACCTACCAAATTCCATCTATCTTTCACGATACCATCTACGCCAAATACCATCCGTTCCTTCGTTCCATTGCTACCGTCCATTTCATCGACCCAAGTCTCGGGTACGATTTTTGCACATTGTTCATGTGCCATCCAAATTTTGGGATTGCCAGCAGCTTCGACTGCATCCTTCCTCCCGATAGGCGGATCATAAACCCTTAAGAGGTCCTCGCGGTTCTGAGAAATACAGAGACAACACGGGAAAACCTCAGGCTCCGTTGGTCGCGGGGGGAGCTTAAGCGTAACCGATATTTTAGGCATAGATGCAGGGGGTTTGGGCGGCGATGGTCTGGATATTGATGCTGAGGTTGTGGCTGATGCTGTCGATGAGGTTGATCCCAAGTTCTTGATGGGTGAAGGTTTAATTTTGATCTTCTTGACTTTTGCAGGCTCTTCGCCACCTTCCGACTTTCTCTTACGAGACGTCTTCGGTGCAGGAGGTATTGCGACGGACTCGAATTCTTCACTCTTCACAACAATCCTTGGTCTCGTGGGCTTCTGCTCCCTGGCATTCGAGATAGGAGAGGGTGGTGCAGAGATGACTTCTTGCGCCTCAAGCGCCCGATCTCGTAGAAGCTGATCTACATCGATGACAACACTGTCGATTATATCAATTGGATGAAGTTATCCTCGCGTAAAATGGTGGATCCCCACCTGTCTTCAATACATTTACAGGCCTTGGCCTTGCGTCCAATCTCTATCCAACTGTCCAAAGCAAAGTTGACGCTCTCTGCACAGTTTAGACCCAAGTTTAACCCGGCGTGGTAACCACGTGGATACGTTATCACGAATTCACCCGCATGTTGAACCAGGAAATTGGGTCGACACGAGGACTGCGCGAGAATTTTGGGAGAAGCAAGGAAGGATTTGTGCCTCAAGAATTGGGGACAAGTGGAAGTATCCTTGGGGAAGTATCCTTTATCCGATAAGCGCTATGTCTGACGCCATGACAAGGTAATACATACCTCTCATGGTCTGCTCCAGAGCACATGCGCGACCTTGTGGGATAGCATACCAGAATTTTGGCGCGCCGAAATGGATATAGTTAATACTAAAGAGATCCATATCTTCCACGTGCCACGCGAAGGTTGCCCTCCACATGCCGAAGTAAAGGTAGGGAGTATTGACTCCTGGCAGGCCCTTATCAGATGCTGGTAACAGTCGCGACAGCGTTGAAGGGAGGTGAGCAACATTCCAACTTTTCGTTTCGTCGGTGAAGAGAGAGCCTGCAAGAATGTATGAATGCAACGTGAATATAAATCCACTGGTTAATGATCGTCTACTGACCTTGGGTATCTGCACCGTACCACGCTGGCCTACCAAGTCCAAGATTGCGCCAGTAAGTGCGCTCCAGCTCCTGACAGAATTCGACCGTATAATCAGAGGGTTTCGTGTCAGGGGGTAGCCAATCCTTGCGAGGATCGAAATTGTCAACAAAGGCTAAGTCTAGGGCATGATTGGCCTCCTTCTGTTCCTTTGTCTGATTGCGTCTCCCGCGTGTTTTGGGTTTCTCATCAATAGGCGCAATCGCAACGCTGTTCCGTTTTTCATGGCGGGTATGCTCTGTAGGAGAACTGGTTGCAACGCTGCTCGGGGGTGTAACGGCAACATGAATCGAGGGGCCGATTTCGTCCAATTGACGCGAATCGTCCGTGGGTTCCTCCTTAACGGTGACGACATCCGGACCGGCCGATTCCGCGCTCACCACCCCATTCTTCTTCTTCGTCCTCCGTGTCCTCACTGGGGGTGCATTGCCAGTAGCACGACGCGATCTAGAACCAACATCATGCACTCCAGGAGCTCGAAATTCATCCTTATTGCACAGCTCCACCCATTCACGAACGCTCATAAATTTCCGTTTCTCGAGGTTCTCCTGACGGAATAAGCCCCCGTGCCCGAGCATATGTTGTTCAATGGGACGGCTAATCTGGACTTCACGCAGTTGGGGGATGATTGAAGGGAGGGCTTCGGTCCTGAATGCAGATAGGTCATAAGCTGTGACGGCGTGAAATAATCAGGTTTTATACCATTCTTTTGGTGGTATAACCTTCACAATTCCGCTGCGCATCCCCCAGCACTCAATTCTCTTCATATATTCCTCAAAATCCTCGAATTCGTCAATGGAAGGCTTGAATACCGGGATGCCTCGATGTGCCAATGGATCATCGTCTGGACTGAGCCGGACCCGCCTGTCGGAATTTGGAGATGGGGGGGCTTGTGGGGCATCAGAACCATAGAAATGGTCTGGCTGGGCGATTGGGGGAAGCGGAGAGGCGGGGCGACTGGGTACTGAAGCTAGCAAGCGCGACATGCGGGAAGATTGGTTCGGTTGTGTGACTGGCGATTATATCAATCACAAGTAGGCCGCTGGGGCACAGATGTCGTCCTCCTACTTGCAACGGCGCTGTCGTCGCCAATAGCGAGCGAATAAGACTCAAGGCTGTCAGGGGTTGTCGAACAGCGTCGTCGTCGTCGTCCAGCTCGACTGTTGGGTCGGACCTTGCGGAGTTCCAATCCACTTGCCTAGAATGGATCTAGGCCGACCGGGTCCGTGCACTGACGCCGACCACTCCGCCTCTCCGCCGCTACTAGCCGTTCCCTCCACCGTCTCACCTCTGTCAGAAACCACGAAAGCGCGGTGAATGAATTCCTGTGCTTTGAATATTCCTTTGCAGAAATGTGTATCTATCTCCGCCATAAGCCCGTAATAAGAGCTCCGTTCTTGTGCAGTCTTCGAGTTACTGAAGAGACGTAACGAACGACTTTTAGCTAAAGACATCATTCGAGCTGCTGCATAGGCTGCCATTCCGTGCCTTCTCAGGCACCTGGTCCATCCATGCACAAAGGCTAATGTCCAAACTGAATGGCCCGAAATGGGCATGCTACAGAGATGACGAGGTACACAGGCACCTACACTTGCACTAGAGGACGTAAAACCACCTGCCGAGGGAACGAATGCTTATCTCCCTCGACATGTTTTGAGATATTTAACATGCACGCTGTGTGCTGGGTACTTCCTGGTCCTGATCACGGATTTCCGGAACTTTGAGTCCCATTGTTTGGTGTACGTGACATATTGGCGCTCCGCTGGACGTCAAGGAACGCCTCCAGTAAGATTATTATGTATTTACCTCTCCTGACCCGGTGCCTTGGGACAACGGAATGATTCTTCCGGGAATTATTACTGAATTCTGGGATCTTGAAGAGGTGGCCTTATCCGCGCCGCCACTGGGCGTTCTTTCTCCTCAAGTCAAGGGGCCGGTTCGGAAGAACGAACCTATAATACCATTTCTAGCTATTGTTGCCTTTCATCCCAGTCATAAGATCCAGGACACGACATACAATACTGACTCTGTCCCTAACCACGCCAGAGCACTCCCTAAAGAAACGAAGATGATATTTGGAAACACCAGAAGATGATGGGGCACGAATTCGAGAAGACTTGCTAACACGCCGACCACTGGTTTGCGTTTGTTGGGATCATCAAACCAAAGTAGGCGGTCAGGGCTAGTCTCGGATCCTATCCAACAATTCATCGAGGTTGCCTGGGCCTTGCTTTTTTAATCGAGATTTTCCTCCGACCCTGTGAGTAAACATCCGCCGTCGCCGGGCTGGTGACTGTTGGTGAAAAGGCCAGCAATAGGGTCAGTCTCGGTTTTGAAATTACTTTCAGGCTAACTCCACAACGACGAACGAGAAATAAATAGCTCCAATACCTGCTCCTCGGAAAATCCGAATCTGCAAAACTCCACAATGCATCAGTCAGCAACTCCCGATCGGATACGCAAGGCTGTGTAATGAAAAGAACCACTGATAGGCTCAAATGTAGTTGCCCCAAGCTCATTCAGCTCTCCTTTTTCTATTCTCAGCATCCGTGCAGCCTGCAGGCATCAGTCTCATCCAGTCCCATGCCCGTGAATGATGCGCACTATAGCCTCTATATTCACTACCCGAAGAATGCTGGAAGACGCCCATGAACTCAAGACATGAGCCTATCACTGACTGATAGACGCTGTTCCATTCTTAGATTGTCATCTATGTAGTCTTAAGAATACAAAACTGACTTGCTAGACAGTTTTCATGACCCATACGCACATCTAGTCCCGGCGTGCCTTTGTTTATACAGCTAGTCCATGCGGTCCTAGCACAATCCGGGAGTCATCGCTCCCTGATACCTCGTATCAGTATCACACGACCTCCGACCTCTTAGGACATCGATCGGACCGCGTCTTTCCGACGAGAGATTCTTTTTGCTGAAGTGCAGGCGTTCCAACTGAGGCCCTTGGTTGGACATTGATGACAACTGTAGAGCCAACAGGGTTCCTCGTTCGTCGGGGATGTTCGGGAGGTCGACCGGGCGTGAGGAGCTTGTTTTTACAATCATATTCCCTGAGCTAGTCAATTGGTCCGGAGTACGCTTGATTTTACCGCGTCAATGATAATATAGCACTCACGTAGGGGTGCGGGATCTTCCAAAATGGGGATTTGAAATCAACTGTCGAGCATAAGAGGAACGCCTCAAACACGTTCACACACGCGGTCACCGTCCGAAGTCAAGCCTGACAATATCGCCGCCTCAGCATTCTGTCAGCGCAAACGTGTCACGGAGGATGGCGTTGGGGAAAGCATTACAGCGAATAGCTGAGGTAAACTATCTCGCCTGTTCAAGCGTCCACGATACAAGAATAGTTGAAGTTTTCGTGATGACCGCTGGTTCTTCAGCCTGGCTCGCATACGGCCACAAGCAACATTACCGAGTGGCTTTGCACTTCCCAATTAATACAGGCGGCGTTCCGGACACCTGCATGTCTGAAACACATTCTGATATCGTCCAACTGCAACCCGGAGAGACTTGACAGAAGCACACGGTCGTGGTGCGAGGCTATGTCTCCTTAAGTTGGTCGTTCGCATTCAGGGTCCGGCTAATGACGAGTTCTCAACATGGAGTGAGTATGACGATTTGCGCTTCCTAAAATGTCCGCGATGATTTTGAGCCTGGTCTATTGGAATTTGCCGTGCACTACCGTTTTGTGACAGTAATCGACAGCGTATTTCGTTGTTGGAAACGGGCAAACCGCATCCAATAATGTTGAAGAAACGGAAACCCTGTTGCAACGAGTTCAATTCTCACTGTACTCCCACATTGACTATCCGGTATTGTGGAAGGAGTAGGTATAGCTTCGCATCCTGAACGGTTCGGGAATGATAAAACTCTCTTTGAGCATCGCAGCTCGACGATGTTGTTTCAAGGACTTTGCAAGTTAGACAACATGTAATAACAATGATTTTCTCCAGGATTCCGAGGATCATCACCAGGGAAGTAAGGAGCCAGCTATTTGCATGCCTACTACTGGTTACGCAAGGGTCCGTGATTATCCAATCTCCAACGATAGCCAATTACGATGCGCAGGTTCGATTGCTGTGTTGATGTATCTGCCGCCTTTAGAACATGGTGGGTGAAGTTAGGAACCTGATGACCAAAGCCAATGGCCTTCCGTCATCATAATCCAACAACGCGTGTAAGGTCACGCGTCCCGCTGGATGAATTATATGTCCTACATCTTGTGTGGTAAAAGTAGGATGGTGGCTAGAAGGATCCATATCTTCCCTTCATTGTGCCCGTGCCTAGACCATGTCGTCTGGCATCTTCGTATACATCCAGGTAGCCAAGTCAGTCGAGACCAATGGCATGGCAGATCCAGGGTTCTATCAATCAATCTCCTGAAAGGACGGAGGTGGCTGTCCGACAGGCACCAACCGACATGACAAACAAGGCTCACCCTTATTTGGAATCTATTCAAAATTTGCGCGGAACGTGCCTTTTGAGTATTCATCATAAATACAGCACAAGACGCGCGCCGAGCCTAGAATTGTATTCGTGTCACGGATCCTACAATATAACGGGAAATAACGCGGTTCACTTATTTAATGAAATCCTGGAACTGTCAGTGTTCCCGAAGTTAGGTAATGTCGTGCCTCCTGGCCCGAATTCGCCAGATGGTTGTCCGTCCGGGCATACTGAGGAGCCATGAATGATCTCTCTACTTTCACACCACCCGAAGGGCATGGACTCGATCAGCAAGGCACTATAGATGGAAGTCGTTCCAGAGATTAGTTACCGACACGGTCCATGCTTCCGCCACGCTTCGATATCCGTTGTTTCGACCTTATTTAATGGAGGCTGTTCGTTTGTCAAGTCCCTCCCACATCTGGCGCTCGATCACCTTGGGCCTTGAATAGAGATCTCACTTTGGCCCTGGCTCAACTCCCTTATTAAAATCGGGTCTACATCACCAACACATCCCATCCTCATACCCACCGTGTTGCCCCCAACTTTCCCGAACAATGTCCCGCAACCTGAAGACTTCGCGCTCTCCCTACTATGGTACGCAGTTCAGCATACCATGTCATGTAACTTGGCTAATACCCGGCAACTCACAGTTGTTCCAGACGTCAGTTCAGAAGCCTCGCTACCTCGATCAGAGCACGATCAGCGCGCCTTCCCCCTTTTCTCATCGTACTTGGATTTCACAGAGTATTCGCCGAGTCGTAAGCTAATGAAGTGGACTAGCTCCCTTGAAGGTGTGCACGAATGTCATGCAGATTTTTGAGTCTCTAAGAACGGCCCTTCAGATCCCCAGTCGCCGCTATCCCATTGGTTGGACTCGAGCCCACTCATTCCAGAGCTTGATTCCTTCGATGGTAAGCCTTTGTTCTCAATGTCATTGGAATGCTCTAATCATCTCATAGCACCCCCGGGCACCCGGAGCACTTTATCCCCGTCAGCTTACGATAGTAATTACATGCCAATGGGTAGGGAGCACCTGCCTCAAGTTCCAACCGAGCCAGCTAACGTAGTTTCAGAAGAAAATAACTATCTGACATGGTCATATGATGTATCGGATGTCAACCCTTCGCTCTATGCCCCTTCCACATTACCATCACACCCTGCTTCTCCGTCCATGTCGATTGTGAGTGCTTCTACGGAAGATAGTGGTATGTAATATTCTTCTTTCCCAGAAGCCCCATCGATCCTCACTTTTTGACGACAGTTCTATCGCCGCCCCCATCGCTAGCGGAGTTCGCGAACGTTTTCGACTTCGATTTCAATGCTTCCCTCCCGAATGAAATTCCGTCCACGTCTTCCTCGGAATGGCTTCAAGTTCCGAGCCAACATCTGCAGTCATCACGTCAACAATCTTTCTCGCCTCCATCATGTCCCTCTCCGGCCCAGTCATCCGCAAGCGCGGAAGGGTCCGAATCACGACCAGCACGCTCACGGGAGTCTTCGCCGAATCAAAGTGACAACGACCAAAATAACCCCAGAAGGCGGTATCCGTGCCTAATTTTAGGCTGCACGAGACGTTTCACGAGCCAATATACCCTCAAAGTGCACATGGAAGCACACAAGCCTAAGCCACGGGTGTCGTTCCCTTGCACCCTGGGCTGCTCCGAAAAATTCTCCCGGCAACACGACCGACTCAGACATGAAGTTGCAAAACATGGCAAGGTCTGTGAATTCTCATGCGAGGATTGCGGACGCTTCTTCTCGACCAAAAAGACACTCGGCAATCACAAGTGTCCCGTCGCTCAAGGGACTCGATGGGTTAATAGTTGAACGCAATTTAGTATAATATCCTTCGCGTCCTTTCTTCCTTCTAGGCCCTTTCCTTCGCATCCTTTGGATCTTCATTTACATGGACTCACGGATAGTTAATCGCATCTTTCACCCCGCTGGACTCAGGACAGGTTTACTCGCTCTAGTGTATCGCCTAAGTTATCCGCTTCAGAACTCTGTCTTTTACCTGACACTTTATTCCTCGTCACGTACTGATTTGGGACAAAGGACTCAGTCAGAACAATCTCTCTCAATACTTGATCTGATAGATTCAAAATTCAGTGTGATTACGGCCCGGAGCTTGGTTCTCTGACTGCATTTTGTGACTCATAAATAGGTCACCTGAATAATATTGAAACACACCGGTGTTTGCCGCCTACGTCACCCATCCGATATTCGCAACCAGCCATTCGATCTTTTGCTGTTGTTAGACAGCCACGGAAAGTAAAATTCACTACCAAAGCTCTCGGTCATCGTCGACTCGGAGCGTTGCTCATACTCGATCTAACTTGGAATCGAGTGTGAATGTACACCTCACGTGGGGTCTATATGGGTCTGATGACTCGAGTACTCAAGTCAGATCCAAAGGTGTAACCTAATTTTAGCAGCGAAACAAATCGTAACTCCCTTCTTATCTTGTTGGGTCCAGGAAGTGTGCGCGATTCTCACATAATGAAGCACGTCGGTCTGAGATAAAATCGAAAGGACTGGGTTTCGTTCTTTCTCATTTAATCAAGGAATAACCGTCTCTTCACCCCCAAAGATGGATAGTCACCATTCACCAAAGTTGCACCTTGGCATTGTGTGAGTCAACGATATATTTATCTCTTGGTCGCCGCTCCTTATACTAAGCCACACAAGGGGAGGCGGAATTGGAGGGTTGACGCTAGCCGTTGCTATTGGCCAGATTGACCATGACAAAAACATCGAGATACACATCTACGAGGCCGCGTCAAAGCTTGAAGAAATTGGTGCCGGGCTAACCATTTTCCACAGAACCTGGGACCTCCTGGGTGTCCTTGGTTGTCAGCAAACGATCAAGAAACGAGCATTCACATATTCTCGAATGGGCTCCAAAGAGATTAACAATGATATGGTTTTCCAAACGAGGAAAAGTGATCAGAAGGACGGGTTCACCTTCCTCAATATGACGGTTCCAGGTAAGACCGGCTTCGTACATGTTGCGAGTTGGTTCGCCGATCAAGTTGATCAGGCGGTAGTTGGTCAATTCACCGCGCCGACTTGCACCAAGCGTTACTCGAGAGGTTGAAGGACAACTCCCACATACATCTATCAAGCCGTGTTGTCGCGTGTGAAGAGCATGGCGATACTGGTTTCAGGACGAAACAACGGCCAATTTCGACCTCGTCGTCGGAGCCGATGGAATCAAATCCATTATTCGCGAAGGGCTCCTCACAGTCACACTTACAAATGAGAAGGATCGCATTCATCCTATCTGGAGCGGGTCAATTGGATACAGAAGTCTGATCCCTGTGGAAACACTAGCACAGAAAGCGCCCGGGCACAGGGCACTTACGACCCCTGTAATGGTTAGTGTCCTCCCACAACGAGTCTACCACGGATACTGATGATTCCATCAGTACTGTGGAAAGAACAAGGTTCGTGAGTCTTGTTGACTCACTCAGTGAATCAAACATCGAGACGCAGTAATAGCATATTGTAGCTTATCCTATTTCCATGGGCCGTCTCATAAATACGGTTGCATTCTACTCGGAGCCAGAGAAGGAAGGAACTCCATTCCCAGGCGAGGCTGTACAAGAGGCGTCACGGGATGAAGTTCTCAGCCGGTTCGAGGGATGGGAAGATGAAGCCATTGAACTTTTGAGGGTAGGCTCGACGCTGAAACCTACACCTGAAGGGGTCTGACAAGACGTGATCTTTGTCGTTTCAGTGCTTCAATAAACCGTCTCGTTGGGCGATCTTGACTTCAAAGCCCCTGTCTGCGTATGGATGTGGGAGGATAGCGGTGCTAGGAGACGCTGTAGGTGAAACCCCCGCCCATACTTGCCTCCTGACCCAATATCGCCTCATTTTGGTAACAGGCACATGCCATGACCCCGCACCTAGGAAGCGGTGCTGGTCAAGCAATGGAGGTGTGTGTGAATGTATGGTCACGAATCTGCTTTGTTCATCACGTCAATTAGGATGCATATGTATTAGCATCTGTCATAACACTTGGGGTTCAAGATGGTGTCGATGTAGCTCGGATGACAGAGGCCTATAGCACGGTGAGGCAACCCATGGGAAACTTCGTGTTGAATGCTTCCAGGAGGCAAGGTCTCCGTTTCGAGCTGAACTTAGCCGGCTTAGAGAATGTACGGGAGAACGAGCCGGTTCAGATTTCGCAACTAAGTGGTCTTGCTGAAGAAATCATCCGAGGTTGGAAGTGGATGTGGAACACGTCTGTGCAGGAGGACCTGAAAAGAGCGAGAGCGCTTGTCTGATTGTTTTGGACTTTTGAAATAATTATGTAATATACATCCACGGTCCCATTTGTTAAGCCATGAATAACCAGGCTACCACCGGCACCACACTCCCAGTTCTCATGGTAGATCGGCCCCGCAGGTCGACGCGACAACCAGTGAAAACTCCTGTTACCTATGCAGACAAGCTAAAGTCTGCACCTAATGCGGCTGTAGAGCCTTCACGGGCAACCAAACGTAAGGCGCCGGGGCCTGTCGAACCCCAAACCCAATTGCGCAACATCCTTGAAAGTCCCAGAAGCATCTTGACAACAACGGACATATCCGTACGTGCTATCACTGGCCAGCTGACTCAGATCAAATGCCACCAGAGATGTCAGGATTAGGTGGCTTTGACTTAATTCATTCATCAGGAACTGCTCAGTGCGAACACTTGGGACATGCTCTCCGACGAGTCTCGAAAGGTGTTAGTAACATTACTACCGCCTACAGCCTTCGCCGACTATCTACCTGGTGTTGGTCACCCGGCGCAACCCCAACATGATGCAACAACTGCCTCGGACCCATCAGAAAGGGCACTGAACCCTAACTTCTTCAATGATCCTCATTTTCTGGATGCCGCGCATACCTTCCAGGATCACTTATTTAGCGGCTGGCTTACCGCCACCCACCAAGCCAAGTTAAACAAATACCTTGACGGAATACGGGACGGCACTCTAGCTGCGCCGTGGAAAGACGAAGACTGGGAACGAGAGAGCCCGCACCCTACCTCATCAGCGAACCCTGTTGATACGTCAGTTTTAGGCGCCATGCCAGTCTTTGGAACGACAGCAAAGGCGGGGTGAACTAAATTCATTAATCATATACTCAGCCAGGGTGCTAATGACACCTCTACTTCAGTGCCTCCGCCGACCTCAAATTACCAGACCTGGTCAAGGACCAAGTACTCCGTGCGGGTGACATCATTGCATACAAGCGGAACTTTTCGATCCCCGGAATTCTGGTGGAAAAAGACACAGTAGTAAGTTTCCGGTCTCCGTGTCAAACGGTCTACCTCTCATCTTTGTATTGAATGCATAGATCCAATCTATTGATGCGCTCACACATGCCCTGACCGTTCTAATGCCAAAGGGAACGAATAGCGTATTACCTTCTGCGCTCACCTGCCATAAACCCGACGATCCTGGATCAGAGGTAGTCTCGGTAACGATTTCTACACCCCAGATGCTAGAAACTTCCATCTTGGATATAGATGGACGGGTAAAGAAGAGCCAGAGACCCAACGGCAATGCTTGGAAATGCTTCACGGTATGGAGGTGGAGGGATGATTGCATGTCCAAAGATACGGACGATCAAAGAGGTGGCCGTGATATCCATGGTACCTTATTTTATCTTCGAGGCTGTCACTATTACGAACGGTAATATGGTACGAAATGAATTTTTACAGGCTAGTTTTTGTCAGTGATGCAGTCAGAAGGGTAGACAGGCGTTAATATTAAGTCCTTCGCCAAGTCACCGTCGATGAGGTGTTCGGGGGTACATTCACTTTCTAGAAAATCATACAAGCGTGTCAGTACCGCGCTATTCCATTGTCTCTACTAATACAAATGCTGGGCTAGGTCGGCCACCTATGACCGACGGGGCGTCAACATCCGACCCGAACTGGAGGAATGACAATGTGCAGATTGCAGCCACAGGAGGCATGAGCTATCAAGAAATAATGGATCTCTACGATCTCTGCTTCTTCAAGGATGGTTCCTTTACTTTTCGGCCACCATCATCGAGCCCCAGAATAGGGTAAAGTAAGCCTTGGTTGTGCAATTCAGTCACAAACGCCTTGATGAAAGGTTCATAGTCAAACGTGCGCTTTAGATGCTCCGTCTTCGAACATGAGTTTGATTCGAATGCCTTGGAAGTGACGGCCCTACTCACCTGTGCCTGTACGCGCTTTGAGACTTCGTCCGCGAGCGTAGATCGTGCTCGTATTGCGTCTCGCACCACCGTTTGCCATGTCAAGACAAGTGCACCTCGAGACATTTCCATGAATTCGATGTCGCGTTGCATCCGCCTGCTGGCAAAACCTGGAGGATGTTCATAGGCATCAAGAGCGGGATACTCGAAGACTGTCCGGGATTCTTGATACAAGGCTGGATCAACCTGACCTTCGTCAGATGCCGTATATCGTCTTCAAAGAGGACTGGAATCACCTCCTGCTCCCAACCTGGCTCCATCTGACTCTCAAGATTGTCTCTGTCCTTCTTCAAAAACTCGAGTTCATCAGTAATTTTGAACTGTGCATCTTGAACAACGGCAAGAAGGCTAAACCGAATGTCGCTATCTTCTAGGCCAGAACCGCCGTATTTGGCCATTTTGAGGCGTAGCGCGGGTCGAACGACGTCCATCCACCCATCCCGGCCTGTCTCCGAAGCTAATTCTCCCACTTCAAGAGGGCCAGATTTCAGACCGTCCAGCTCCCACACTTTCCCGAAGGCTGGAACATAACCAATGAAGTGATAGGTTGGATTTTGTTCCTCATTAATTTTCTCTTGCTTCCTTGGTTTGCCAGATTTGCTCGTCCCCGACTTCGGCTGCCTCCCAGTCCTGCCCTTGGCGCTGGATGATTGAGACCCTTTTTTCTTGCGGTTCAATGTATCGATCGCAATAACATTTAATGATGCACGAATATCAGCAGGGCTTGAGTGCAGCGCAGCCCATAACCGTGAACAGTTGAATCAATTGTTCCGAAATCAATATCGCGCAGACCAACATACCGGGCGAGCGAGTTGTGCACTTGACGAAGTAAAGGAGAGTTCGTGATTGCTAATCCTCTCATCTACGCACGTCGGAAAAACCAAATCAAGGAACATTCGGATGCACAATTAAGTCAGAGACATACGAGAGGGGAAAAGTCTTGCGTTTCTTTTCGGAAGTTTTTGAGCTCATCTCCAAGTTCAATTTCCGGACAATTGAAGAGAACGTTTAAGATGGCATGAGTGGCACATGCATCATCACTGAGTTGATTTGCAAACCACACTCGTTCCGCCGCGGGATCATTAAAATCCGTTGGACGGTGCGTATCTGTATGCCACGTGAAGCAGAAAATTAAGCCATACGGGTCGAGGTGGTCCACTGCCCAGGGCTCGATGTCGTAAATCTCAACAACTTCGACTCGCTTTGCCCCAAATCCTCTGGTCAAAGAAGAGAAAACGCCTACAACATCGAAGGAAAGATGTCAGATACCTCAGATACCTGTAAGGATGACATTTGTCGACTGACCAGGATCAGACTCTATGACCGCGAATGGACCCCCGACGAGGTCAGGTGAAGGCTCGGAGGCGCTTTCGGGTATTCCGTTCATTCTGAGGGAATCTGTGTCAGTTCGTCATGGCCAAAAGGTACACGTGAGAAGTTGAACCAATCATAGTCCACAATAGTCCACGCGGCGGCAACACGCTCCAACTCAAATTCAATGATCTAAGTACGTACGTCCTGGGGCCTCAAGCTCAAGTCTTGCTTTCGAACAACAGAGATTGCCGTAGAAAGACACTTTCTGCCTCCACTCTCTATTCAAAACTCAACGTTGCAAAAAATCCCAAGATACTAAACTCACCCAACCTACTAGATGGCGAATCTCGATGTCTAAGCCAACGGAAATTTATCGGGGCTCAGAAGTCTTCTGTCCGGCCCAGGCACCCCAGCGGGCCTGTTTATCCGCAAATATGGAGGGTTATATAAATACACAGGCGGATAATTCTTTAGCTGGGCTCATTCCAATTTCCCACTCCTTTCTTCACTACTCACCATGTCGCTTCTCAGAGTCTCTGGAACAAAGATCGTCGACGAGCAAGGCAAAGAGACCGTTCTCCGCGGTGCTGGCCTTGGAGGATGGATGAAGTGGGTGTAATTCTTTGCGTAGCATCGCGATCGACCCATTGACATATCCACAGCATGGAAAACTTTATCTCTGGTATGAAAGGACGAGCTCTTCTAGTAACTCAAGCTGATCGATCTACCAGGCTACCCTGGCTGTGAATACCAGATTCGTGAGGCCCTTGCTGACTCCATCGGTCAAGAAAAGTCGGATCTCTTCTTCGATAAAGTAAGCGATTTCCATTGTTTCTCTCCCGGCCACACCTGACATTCGTTTCAGTTTTTGGAGTATTTCTTCCAGAATGCCGATGCCGAGTTTTTCAAAAGCCTTGGGCTGAACTGCATCCGCATCGCCTTCAACTATCGTCACTTTGAAGGTGGATACCATTACAATTGTTGTCACGATTCTGACACTGATGTGCTTTCAAGACGACATGAACCCTCGTGTCCTCAAGGAGTCCGGCTTCAAGCACCTTGACCGGGTCATTGATATCTGCGCGAAGCATGGAATCTATACTATTCTCGATCTCCATACTGCTCCTGGCGGCCAGAACACTGACTGGCACTCCGACCACGGAGGCCACATTGCCAACTGTAAGATCTGCCCCAGTGGGAAGATGTATCATGCTAATATGGTTGTTTGCAGTCTGGAACCACAGGGACTTCCAGGAACGTGTCCTCTGGCTGTGGACTGAACTCGCCAAGCACTACAAGGGCAACAAGTGGATCGCTGGCTACAATCCCCTCAACGAGCCTACCGACCAGAAGCACCACCGCCTCATCAAATTCTACAACGAAGTCCATGCTGCCATTCGTGCACAAGATCCCGATCACATCATCTTCTTTGACGGCAACACCTTCGCGTCTGACTTCTCTCAGTTCGGTGATGCCCACAAGAACTGGGATAACACTGCTTATTCCATCCACGACTACTCCGTCTTCGGCTTCCCCGGTGCTCCCGAGGTTTACACTGGCACTCCAGACCAGCAGCGCCGTCTCAGGAGAAGCTATGAGAAGAAGCGCGAGTGGATGGATCAACGCGGCCTCTGTGTCTGGAACGGCGAGTTTGGCCCAGTTTATGCTCGCAAGCAATATGAGGGTGCAGAGACGGAGTCTATCAACGAGACCCGCTACAAGGTGCTCAACGACCAACTCGAGATCTACGCCAAGGTATGACTCTTACGCTAGTCCAATCCCTCCAGACCTCACCTTATTTCTAGGATCGCCTCAGCTGGTCTATCTGGCTCTACAAGGATATTGGTTTCCAGGGCATGGTGCATACCTCCCTCGATTCTCCTTACATGACACTCTTCAAGGACTTCCTTGCCAAGAAGCACCGCCTTGCCGTTGATGCCTGGGGTGCTGACGACAAGGCCGTCCGCAATGCTTACCAACCCCTCACCGACCTTATCATCCAAGAGATCCCGGAGAAATACCGCAGCTTGTACCCTGCACCCGTTTGGAAGCTCAGCGATCGCATCACCCGCCTCTCCCGTAACATCTTGGTTGCCGAGTTCTTGGTCAAGGAGTGGGCTGACCACTTCATTGGCAAGAGTGAGGCTGAAATCGATGCAATCGCCGCTAGCTTCAAGTTTGAGAACTGCTTGAAGAGGGACGGTTTGAACGCTGTCTTGACTGCTAACGCGAAGCTCGTCCAGCAGTGATCGAGGACTACTTATCTGTATCTACGTTGTATCAATGAAACCAAGTGTATATTTATGTACAAAGTCTCTGAAATGTCGACTCCTGAAATGTTGTTCTTCTCATGATGACGAGCGTTAACCCTCAGGCCCCAAGCCTTCAGCAGTTGTTAAGAATACTACTGATAGCAGCCTTTTCTGCAGAATCGACAGTGAGTTTGTAATAATGCTTCACTTGGACCCACGCCCTTGCATACGTGCAGACGAAGCTGCTCAGGGGAGGAACCCAGTTAGCGATGTCTACCCACGCCCGAGAGGTTAGCCCCAGCTTTTCATTTCTAGTTCCGCATAAAGCTCACCTCTGTCACCTGGATTATAGGAAGATTAGCTCTGTTGGTAGCCTACGAACTGAAAATAACGATAGTCTCGTACCTTTGGACTGATTGAGACTTCGGACGATCGAGTGAGCCTAAATTAAACATGGTGGTAGTTGACTACAGCACTTACTTGTCTGTGACTGCTACAAGTTGTGGCCTTGTCAAATCATTCGCAAACGCTTCCCTCTGAGCATCTGTCCAATCCCTAGCCCCTGATATCCACGCCTGTCAATGGCATCGCAACGATTAATCACCTAACTTCAACCGACGTATGGAACACCCTGACCTCCTTCAGTGGGACAAGATGGTCCTTAGAAGACCGTAATTCAGTACGACCAAGCTGGGTATTCAATCACTGACTTACGATGTCGAGATCGCTCGCAAGATTAGTAGCAACTCCATCATAAGGGGATACCCAATGTCCGGATGTTACTGAGCAAGCACTGTCGGTCACGACGCTCGTTCCATCCCGTTTCAGAACAGCTGTTTTGCAGCGTGAGTAGTTCGATCGAGGATACGCTAACATTTTTAGGAAGACTCACTTTCACGGGTATCGCAATTCCCAGAAACTATGTGATATCAATTAAGCATTACACTTGTGCCAGGATGGAATAAGCCTCGTCTTAACTGATATCCCAAGTCTTGAACCTATCCCGACTATACGCAGGCGAATTCGAGTCTGCTGCAACCTTAACTGCAGAAGCGAACGCGACTTAACACAGGGCTCAACCAGAAACATGTAATAAAAGTCGCTAACGTTCAGAAAGATACGTCTTGGCGGTCGAAACAGCGATAGGAGTAGGCAGAGCTCTCGGTTTAAGCGGTGCCGCAGAAACAACCGCACCCAGGAGCAATAGGAGGGAAAACGACATCTCGGGGAACATTGCGATTTACCACCGAGGCGTGTCAGCGAGGTTGTTCGGTAGCACCGATACGCCCCTATATACATTTTTACCCTTTGACAGGCATGAGCTAGCATGGGCCACCTCCACATGAATAAACTGACTAAAGGTGATATCCATCACAAGCCTGATCCCTTGTCGTATTGACTTTGCAACGAACAAGACTTCTATTAGACGTCCGGCATGAAGTGAGCGGGAGATAACGAGGAATATAAATAGAACTGGCACACCTGACGGCGCACATCTCACTAATCAGGAAGTTCATTTACACTTCGATTCCTTGTTCGGCCCACCCCACATCGTCGTCATGCATCAATTCTTCCTTGGCTTGTGCGCTGACATGTGCAAAGGCATAACGAAGGTTAATACCACATGTTTTTGTCGCTTCTTCATGAAAATATGTCTGAAATATGCGGATTGTGATCCGGTAAGGGCCCACATTGTTAGATAGAAACTCCATGATCATGTGTTCCTATCGATGTCATCCACTGCTTGAGAGGCGAAAAGGCTCAAAACGTGCGATAAAGCACTACCCAAGCATACATCACCGTTGATATTAGGTTTGAGAGTTTAAAGCTTGATGGCAAGACTGCGGCTATTGAAAGAATGCCGAAACCCATAGATCATAGGCTGAATGGACGACACCAGGCCCAATAAAATATCGGAATGCTTGAGAGAATAAATACAGTAATCTGTAATGCAAGAAGATGCAAGAAAGAGATGGTGAAATAGGGCGTATCACCAATACAAATCATAATAAGCTACAAGATCAACGAAATTGTCCGCCATAGCCGTCATGGTATACCCGTTATCCGACATTGATAACCTCATGCATCATGTCGATCGCGACTGCTTTTTCGCAGTGCCTATCTGTGTATTATTGACCTGAGGAACAAAGTGTTGAGGAAAGATAAGCGCATAAAAGGTAGGGGTGAAGAACACACCTTCGTCGCAAACCGAAGTGAGGTCAACGATTCACTCAAATGCACAGCCAACGGCGACAAATTCAAAAACATCTACATATTTCATCATCAGTTCAACAATGCCAACGCAAAAAATACCTCTGGAAACCACTCACCAAAGTCTTCGAATTCCCACTCAACGAATTCTGCAACAAATACGTCAACTTGGAATTCCTATACGGCACATGTCCCTTCTCCCCCTTCTCGTTCTTCTCCCCAAGCGCAGCAATAACATCCCCAAGCGCACTCAAACTCTTATTAATACTCTGCGTCTCCTTCACCCTCTCCCGATCGGGTAAACCCGCCCCAGGCCCACTCGCAAAACTCACATTCAACCGCTCACTTCCAGCCAAATCCACGAGATTCAAACATCCCTCACAGCGTTCGCCCGTCCCGCCAACCATTTCTCCGGAATGTTCACCTTCCCCTGGAAGACCAACGTTGACGCCAGCTATACGCAGAGTAAACACGGAATGAGAACGGGAGGACCGTTCATTCACGAGCGTTGCAGCAACGCTGCGTCGGGAGTGTGCGAGTGCAAGGAGTGAACGGACCTGGGAAGGCGAGTGGAGGGGTACAACAGTGATGTCTGTTACGCGTGTGCTACCGGTTTTAGGATCGTGTTTGATTTCGTGTTTCTTTTTGTCGAATTCGCCTTTGCCGAGGAGGTCATTGATCGTTTCGTTATACTGAGTGTGCGCGTGGAAAGCGACAAGGTGAATGGAGTGGAAGGTGCTAAAGGGGGATCAGACGTACGATTTCGAGGAATTGTCCCCCGATAGAGTATTTCCAGCCTTTCGATTTCATTTCTTCCGCGACACGGAAGACTTGATCCACCGCGCGCGGGATCATACCCGCCAGTGCTTCTGTCTAAATCAACATTCAGAGTATGCGCTTATTATAATGAGTTGAACAACGTACTTGGCCTCCCTCCATGGTAAAGGATTTCCCGGATCCCGTCTGCCCATATGCAAAGATACATACATTATATCCATCCATGCAACTTTGGGCCAACAGCGATATCTCCTCAAATACCTCTGCTTGCGTCGCAGAAGGCTCGAACACACGGTCGAACGTAAAGTTGTAGACTTCCTTCCGCTCTTGGCCTGTAGCGCTCTCGCTCGTCGAGGATAATACGATTTCCTTACGATTTTGGCGGTCGGGGAAAGTCATGTTGGCTTGAGCTTCACGTTTGAGGTGTTCGAACTCATCAGGGGTGGGAGTCGAATTCCTTGATGATATAGATGATGATTGGGACGAGGATGCAAGGGCCGGATTGTTGGTAAAGTCAGATGGAAGGATGGGGCGCACACGGCAAAATACGCGAATGTTGCCCTTGAGTTCCAGCACCATGTTATGCAACTTTCTCCGCACAATCTCGCTCTCCAGAATCTCCTTCTTCAACTCCGCCATCTTCTTCTCACTGCTTTCGAGTTGCAACTGATACTCAGCCACTGTCCTTGCAAAGGCATCGTTCTGATCTTGTAACATCGCATTTTGCGCCTGCAAAACCTGGATCTGTGTCGTAAGCGAAATGTGCGCCGTAGACTGCTGCGAAATCGTAGCCTTGAACGTCGACACATTCTCCCTCTCCCTCTCCAAATCACTCCTACACAGCCTCAAATCCTCGTTGACCTCCCGCAGCTCCCGATCGCGCTTCTTGAGATCCATTTCAAGATCCATAATCTCCCTCGCATGCTTTTTCTTCAGACCCTCGATCTCGTCGGAGGCGTTGACGAGTTCGCGGCGTTGGTTGAGCTCTTGCGAACGCGCATTTGCGAGTTCGCGGGAGAGGGCGAGATGGTTGGCTTGCAATTCTGCTACTTTGTTGCGTTCGGCTTCCATATCTGCAGCAAGACGAGCCGCATCGGCTGCTCGCGCAGATTCGATCGAAGTGAGTTGTTCCTGGAGCTCATTGAATCGTTTGTCATCCCCGATAGTCTTTCCTCTCGTGAAAGATCCAGAGACAGTCCTCGTAGGGGGATTCCTCCCAGCGCCACTAGGTGGCTTTGATGTGGGGGCTCGTGTGGGTGGTGCACTGGTTCCTCTCGTCGTCCGAGTCAACGTCGGAGGTCTTGGTTTCGTCAGCGGTTTTGGTGCTGGTGCCGCCGTCGTTCTTGCACCATTAGTTGCGGTGCGCGTGGGTTGTAGTGGTCGATTAGGCCTACTGGCTCCTATAGCGGCTACTTTTCGGGGTTGCTGGGACTCGACGAAGTCGTTGCCCTCCTCCTCTTCCTCCTCGATGATGGCTTTGCGCTTAAGACTGCGCGTTGTCACTGTTGATGGCATGGTTGGACCCAGATTTGTGCTGTCCGTTGCTGGCGATGAGCTGCGCAGCCTCGGCAAACGCGACATTTGCTGGGTGAATATTAGGGACAAATCCAAATCCGGTAGCCCCGCGAGAATCAACCAGACGCGTTAGATCACGTGATGCTGTCTTCTGCCCTGATATTTTCATCAATATTACATAATTAAGATTTGGCCCCCTGTGATTGCTTTTGCGGGCTGAGTGTTCGCAGTAACCATGCTGCCCACTGCTCTCCTCTGTCTAATATCCCTCATTTTATCTACAAATGCACAGACAAGAACTCCACTCTCATTAAACACTGTCACTTTCTCAAATTCACAATCTTCATTTTCAATTCCTGGCCAGGACGAATTGACAATAACAGTTGCACTATGCTCGTCTTCCTCTCCTCGTTTCTTCGTTTCCAACAGTACAAATTCTGCTATAGAACATGATCCAGGGCCTGACGGCGGCGAGGACGTATATGAAATAAATATACAGGATGGGTTTGGTAGTTGGAAAGGAGCGTTCCCAAGCGGCGGTGTGCTTGCGGTGGATGACCTACCTCAGGGGGCATCGTTTGAAGTTGGTGTTTCCAATGACAGTGCGTAGACAATACATCCGGCAATTCATTCTCCCTCACCCTTGTGCTAGCTCCTCTGCATGAAATCCTACCCTCTGATCCACTGTTCGGCGACTCGACCAGCAACCAAGCAATACTTTTCTCTCATAACTTCACAGACCCGCCAATCATCCCGAAACCGCAATACCCTAACTATGCCTTGCCTGCCGCAGATTCTGCATTATCGGACCTTCCGCCTTCTGCTCCGAATCTCACTCTAATCGTCACCCAAACTTCGGATAAGCCCTTGTTCCGCACTGCATGTTTTCTCAATTCGTCCGCTGTCTCCACGACTGGCACCGTCGTGAACAGCTCGCTGTGGCTGAGAGGTCCTCCGGACGGCTGGCGGAACGAGTGGCTATTGGGCGGACTGGTTCCCTCAACAAACTATACCGCCTTTGTTATCCAAGACACCCACAAGGTCTCCGGACCTATCAACTTTGTCACAAAATCTGGTATGTCCCCAACTAATCCCTCATACTCGCTAGTCACTAACCACACACCGCCTCAGCATCCTTCGCATGCACCCTTGTCCACTCCCTCCCCTACTGTCCCTCCACCACCTATGCCCTTCCTCTCCCCGCACTCCCAAACACCAACTTTCCAATCTACGACTCTACCACCCTCCCCACCCAAATATCCTCACAGCTCCTCGGCGTCCTAACCAACTTCACCACCTCCCTGACCACCTTTGCCTGTGGCAGAGATTGGTACTCCCCCCTCGTCGGCTGCGACGACTGCCAACGCGAATATCGCAAATGGCTCTGCTCCATCATCTTCCCCCGTTGCTCCGAACCCAGCCCATCCAACCCAAATTTCCTTACCCCAAACCCTAGCTCCATCGGCCTTATCAACGCTGGCTCGACGCCAACGCCAACTAAATCATCATCATCGGCCACGGGCGCGCCGGCACAAGTGGTCTTCTCGGCTTTGTCCCCTGTACCGTCACAACAAGCCCCTGAGGACCGACCCCTACCATATATGAGCGGCGCATTCACAAAACTACTACCATGCATTGAAACCTGCACGGCCGTCGATCGTGCATGTCCGGCGTTCTTGCGTTTCAGGTGTCCTTCGGTCAACTTTAATGGGGCGTCGAGTTACGGGTTCGGGTATATTGATGGTGCGAATGGGGATGAGCGTGGAGGTGTTACTGGAGTTGCACAGGATCGATGGGGTAATGTGTGGTGTAATGCCGGATGATAATTGGACGTTGACTGTGAGTTGGCGAGCATGGTGCTTCGTGCTATATCACGGACTTATGGAACTAGAAATATTTTATTCGGGGACTATATGTATTTTATTATTGCATATATGTAATCTAGACGACAACTAGTGATCGCATATCACCCTCATGACAAATTCAACAGGACGGGAAATAGATGCAACATGGACACGGTGCGTTTCTGACGCCAAACATTTTTCTCTTACCAGTCATGTCGGTCCTTGCTCCCCTTCTACATACGCTCACTGATCCGGTTTTCCCGCAGGGAAATATTTGGGTGACAAACCTTGTAAGACCGAACGTCATTCTCGGTACCTATTCCTCCCTGATGCGTAGTGCTTATACCGCCAGAATTGCAAAAAGTAATAGACATGCGATCATAATGAACATATTACACACATACTACGCCTATTCCAACTCTTGTCACCCCCCCTCTCTTTTAAACTCGATCCGCAAGGGTGGAACCACCCTCACGGCGCCCAAAGCCACCATCATCCGCTTGTCCCTGGACACGCTCCCTCAACCACCTCTGCGTCCTAATCACCTTCAACTGGACCCCAAATCTGGTCGCAACCCAAGTCCGGTGTAACTTCTCTTTAGGGCTCATCGTCACCTTGTTTTCTCCTCCGCCACCCTCGTCCCCTCCACTTGCCAGTTCCTCGAAATCCTCACTCTCAAAGGTATCTTCCACATTGTCCCGGTCGCCTTTCCCTTTACCCTTCCCCCTCCCCCGAGTCTTCATCAAGACACGCCTCCCTCGTCCATCAATCCCAACAACAGGTTCATCCTCTCCAGCAATCGTATATTGGATCCCGTCACCCACACGCGCGTAACCTTGCACAGGAGGATAGTTATACCGAATGGACGATACAGCAGATGTCTCCACATCCGATGATTCAGAGTCGACATGCGTTGATTGACTGTGTGGAAGAGTGAATGTTTCCCAATACGCCAAAGGAGGCGATGTCTGTGAGCGTTTCACAGACCGACGATTCCAGCTACCATCAAGAGTCACACCCACATCCGACCGATAATTCGAGACTCTTCTATCGGTGGACGAAGGCACCCTGCTTTCGAATATAAGCGGAAACGGACGGTGGTCGATATCGTGTAAATGTCCTGCGGCGTCGACATGGTGATGATACCCGCTCATGGTCCTGCTTCCCCCATAACCGAAGTTACTATTCGAGTAAGCACCACTTCGAGCATGGCCATAGCCAACTGCGGATGCTCCCGAAAGATAGTTTGGATCCATTATCCTCGAAACTTCCTGTGCTTCGGCTTCGAGCCTCCGATTCCGAGAGTCTTTGCATTTACGAGGGTCAAAGATCAGAGTCGAAGACCTTCGGGGAGTAGTTTGATACACAGAAGAGGCGGTGGTGAACGAAGGGGTATACGGAGCGGCCATTATTAGACGAGTTGCGCTGGAGGTCGTCTGCTCCGGAGCTAAATCGCAGCTGGGGCGGTGAGTCCTTCATGTTTTTACTCGAATTTATCTCATCTTCATCAAAGTGCGTTTCCAAACACCTGGGGAGCTTGGACACAGACGAGGGTGCATTGACACACGCAGAGGAATGTATTGTATATGAAAGGCCTTGCATTGAAAATAGATCTGAAAGCGTGGATTGCAGAGGTGCACATCGACCTGACCGTGATTTCGATGCGACTAAGTGCTTCGTGCGCCTCGTTCATATGGACTTAGGTTTATCGAAAGAAGGCCACGCTTTGACTTGTGAGCATCGATGTGATGAAAGCTTCAAGTGAGTGTTCAGGGCCGTTGTTGGTGGCAAGCGATCATTGATGAGGCTGCGTGGCTTGGACACACACCAAGGTGTCGTATTGGTGATTGATAATCCCCTACAGAATCTATAACATATAGCCTTGGGAAAAAGAGCGGAGTATTCAAGTGATCATCGAGTGAACGATTTTTTAATCCATGCAACGCCCTTGTATTGTCCAGCAGTATAGAGTGGTATATATCCGAACACAGGCAACCATCGTACTCTAAAGTAATGGTTCGGTATTGAGATATTTCATATACGTAAATAATTGGAAATTGTCGTTTCAATCATTAAACCTCCTTCGCACGTATTTCATTGAATTCCTCCGACACCCGTCGAGATACTGGCAGAAATTACCCTAGCTCGTCAGCCTCCAGATCAATTGCATTCGGGCCTTACATACCGACTGTTTATTCCATCCCTGATACGCACTACTTGGCCTGCTGGTAAGCTTCGAGTTGACGCTGGAGTTCTACCATCTGTTTCTCAAGTGCCTCTCTTTTCTGCTTTTCTTCGTCCGCTCTTCTCCCTGCTTCGTCCGCTCTTCTCCCTGCTTCGTCCGCTCTTCTCCCTGCTTCTTCCCCTCTTCTCTCTGCTTCTTCCCTCTGTCGCCTTTCCTCGTTTGCCCTTCTCTCCGCTTCCTCCTTCTGTTGCCTCTCCTTCATCACCTCTCTCCTTGGTTCCTCCATACGTCTGAGTTCAATGAGTCGGGCATTGTTGAGCTACATTTAGTTCCGAATTAGTTCCAATGTGATGGGTGCGAAAAAAAAGAAAAAAAGAAAAAAAAGGGAGAGAGAAAAGGTTCGTACAAACCTTAGACTCAATCCGGGCTTCCTCCTCGTCCCAAAGCTGAATCATTCGCCTCAGGGTCCGATTCGCTGGCACATTTACAATGCGCAAAACGCTCTTGAAGGATCCCGGGAACCGCTTCGTGTCTATATTCAGTGGGTTACCGTCACCAAAGTTGGTACAGTCATCACTAGCAGTAAGCCCAGGCTGTTCAGGACTGGTGTCGCCCGTTAGGACAGGTACTCCTGTGTGAAGACGAACACAGTGCATTATCATCCCAACGAACCAGTAACAGTTCTGAGAAAAAAGTCGATAGAGCGCTTTATTGGAGTGGATGACGCAGACCAGGTTGATATATGCAGTTAAGGAGACGAAGTTGGGTTGGAGGGTGCGAGTATGCATAGTGGAAGGGGGAGCTTGGGACGATGGGCCATCGGAAACGTCGGCCGTAAAGGCGGTACTATCACCTGCCTGAGAAGACCTTTCAACGTCAAGCAGGGCAGTGGCAACATCAGCACGGGGAAGTGTTGGGGGTGCAGGAAGTTCGATCCAAGCAACAATGGGATTTTTGGACTTGGTGGCGGGATGAGTGTTTGTGTAACGTATGATATCATGTGCAGGTTTAGCACCAGTAGCCGCCTTGACCGTAGCTTCAACCCCGGAGAGACTATTGCCAGAAGACGAGCCGCCATTATCATCATTTTCGTTTCCAGGTGAGAGCTTCTTGCCACTGTCTCTCAAGAAGTCTATGGATTCGTAGTCACGATCAATGATTCGAATCCCCTCCCGGGCCGTAACCTGTTGCCGCGCTTTTCTCGCTGCCTCGTTATTGTCCATCATGCGTTCTACAACAAGGAAGCGCTCTGTAGGATCGGGGTCTTCACCTTCACGAGGAGTCCTCTTCAACGTAGCCACGACCTGTTCATGTTCCAGCCCGGCCCCGTTCTTGACGATGTCGAGACGTGATATATACCAGTGATGAGGCCCAACAATAGCACCCGTGCGACCATAGTAAAGGACAAGCACGTCTCTGTAGATTTCTACGTCAACCTTTTGTCTATCGTCTTCCGAGAACCAAATTCGGTGCGGGTCTTCTAGAGAAGGGATTGTAGGAGGAGCGTTCATTATGTGGAGAGAAATGAGGACGGAGCGAAAGAGCTTGCGAATCGATATTGGGGCCATGACTCTTTTATGTTGAACGCTATAAACCAATGGCCGCGGACCCACAACCTCTACAGCCCTGCTTTTATTTGTTCTTGTATGCCATCAAGAAGTTCGATACCCGAAAGGATTGTACTGCCTTGACGTTGGCCATGATCGTGGTGCATGCTGGTGAACATGTGCAGGCGTTTTGAACCCTAATAATTCTTAGAATCAGACTGATCAGTAAGATCTTAAGCCCCGAAAAGGAATCTGACACCCTGGAAGCTCGAACAAAGCACGATAATTGCCCATCGAAATTCGAGTCATGCTCAGTCCTCCCCAGTCTGAAACTGCCTACTGAAGGACGAGATCCAATGTTGCTTGATACAGCAACCAAAGTCTGACAGGGGACCCAAATATGACAAGCCACCACCTGCATAGCCTGCAAAGATGTAGATATCCCCGACGCTTAAAGTATCAGTCTCAACGGAAAATCATCTCTGTTACAACATATTTGCGATCTTCGCGTGATTTTTGGATGTAGAACTCCCTCAAGAGCCTCGGAAGCGTGAAAAGAACAGAAATAAATTTGTTCTGGAACTTGGGAGGTGACTCGCATGTCGTCCATTTATGAAATACAATGGCGTATACAAGGAAGTATGACTTGACTCGGACATGCGGACTCCCGGCGCTAAGATCATGGATTTGATTCCTGATATCGATGAGGAAGACACGATCAGATATGATTCTCCAACAGTAAATCGATGGCTAACTGGTTAAGGCCAATGACCGATGCGCCCTTGGGGAACCAGCCTGATCAAAGATTTACCCCCTCATGCCATTAGGGGCAGAAAGGCCTGTACCGTGACTCACAGCTACACTTCTCTGCCCGGGGACATTCGCTTCCGGTGACAAAGCTGGATGAGGAGAAGGATTATCTTCAATAGAAATTAGAAGTGAACCCCTTGCCCATGACCAGGTCGATGGCAGTGCGTTGGAACCGTAGCGTAAGCCCAGAAGACTGCGGGGTTTCCGTTTGCCTTCAATCCGAAGACAAACTGGGATAAAGCTAACGCCGTAGCAGGACTCAACAGCCAACAATACTGTGGAAAATATGAAGCCGGTTGGACGTCGAGATAGAAGAAACAGCGAGAAAGTAAGACGTTCTCATTCAGTCAGCTTACATACATGTGATACACAAAAATTTGAATAAGATTGATCACCAGTTCATCGCCGTATAAGTGTCATGATAAGGGAAATCTGAATGAGAGGGGGTATGCTTGAACTCATACGCTGTGCAATAAACCGCAAGAATACAAGTCGCGGAAGAGGAGCATCCATCATGATGATCGGGATATATGCTTCTTGTAACATCTATCATAGTATGAGAGTAATCTTGAATCTCCGGGTGAGGAAACCTTCGCTGATACCCAGATAGGACCACTCACGACATCTAATGTCCCCAAGTCGTAAGGTAATGGTCTGGTAACCACTCTGGTGCCTTCCATTCAGTCCCTGTCAGTTTGGCGGCAATCATGCCAGTGACAACCTCGGCTCTGAGCGACACTGAGACAGTTGTACGACACAGCAATAGGGATCGACTTACGCAGCAAAGGTTCGAGGCATCCCATGCCCCGTAAATTCAGCAGCAATATATTGTCCTTCCAAATCTTCAAGCGGACCTATTATAGGAGTTCTATCAGGCGTGAAGCCCATAATACCGGTCTGTCAACAGACATTTGAATACTTAGATCCTGCTTGACGTGCTATGTTACTCACCCACTCCATTTCGGGTTCCTTCCCTTCCTCGAACATACCCGTACCTGCGAAAAGGTCCGGCAAAAATCCTCTCAGGGTTTTGCTCACGTGGTCGTTGAGCACGCTGTCATCCACTGTGTATTGATCCAGTTCAGGCCCCGCAGTGTCGCGACCTCCCCCCAGGATCACCAGTGGTGGTTTATAGTCCCCGCCGTTCTAGTTTCTCTCTTCTGGACGGGGAAACCAGTATTCATACCCCCAGTTCGCATCCCAACCATGACGTTGCAGGCGGTCAAGGGAAGCCTTGGCGCGGAGGGCGATAATTTGGCCACGGGTTGGGATAACCCTGTCCTGGAGCTGGGGCAGGAGGTAAGGCGCGTAAGCATTCGTGGCATGGACTATGTTCTTGCAAGTGAGGGCACCACGAAGAGTTGTTACGACCCACTTGGCGTCTTGACGGAAGGAAGTCGAGTCAGAAGGGAGAGGGGCTGGGTCAATGGACGTGACGGGAGTGAGGGTATGAAGTTTGAGTTTGAAGGACGATTCAGTAGAGGACGAAATGTTGTAGAGGGCCGAAACAAATTTGAGCGGCCAGAGATTGTGAGAGGGGAAGAAAACGCCAGAGTGGTTGACTCCATATGTCTGCAAGAGTCAGAAAGAAGATCAATGTGATAACTAGGGCAGGTAGAGAAAACGACACGGACCCCAAGCATTGCCTGTCTATCCAGAAACTTTACATCTGTCAAATCCACTCCACCCTGTTTAGCGCCTTCAAAATCCTGCAGAGCCTGCAGAGCCTGCAGAGCCTCTTCCTCGGTGAAAAAAAGTGTGATATGATCTCCCTTTACAAGATCCACGGCATTAACCAAATCATGCGAACGGATGATGTCGACAATCGATGAGGAAACATAATCCTCGAGAAGGTAACTCTTCCTGGCATCCTCCTTCCCATACTTGTGCTCTCGAGTTGCGTATCCACTGAAAGGATTCCGGGTGAGGTGACCGCCATTTCTTCCTGTCGCACCTGAGCCTGGATGTACCGCAAGAACAAGAAGCCACTGACACAGTCAACGCCTGTTTGACACCCACGCAAATGCCAGAAATGAGATAGACTCACAAAATTTGCGTGCCTCCAATACCACAACTTTCCTCTCCACTCCTATGCCTCTTTGAACCTGAAGAAACTGTTGTAAATGATACACCGCCGAGACTCCAGTGATACCCGACCCGATAGCACAGACGTCGATATCTTCGCCTTCAAACCCCAGGGGCCCAGTGCTGCCTTCCTGCGCCAAGGGGTTAGCATTAGGCGCATCTATCCAGAACGATTTCGTCGGGTTTGGCACAGGCAGAGCGGACCATGGTGGTCGAGAATGGTTTGAAAGCGAAAAGAGTATTTGTTGATCCAAGAACTGTGCCCCTATCGACGCAAGTAACGTTATGAGCGTATATACGAACAAGGAAGAGCGCCGGGGCATGTTCGGGCGCTGGTGGTACGGAATCAGAAGCACAAGGGCCGCTGGTACTCATTTGGGTATGCACATTCGGAGTTTATCATCTGGGGCCCGAGCCTCGTAGGTACCTCCTACACACATTCCTTGACATCCTCCTCCTGCCGCAGCGATGCCAGTAAGTCTAGCGTATAATGGACGTCACCCAAAGTAAACCGAAGGCAAGTAGGCGCGAGCGTAGGATTATCGGGGAATGATACGCGTATACAGACTCGTAGCAAAATAAATGACTAAGAAAGGGGAAAGAGAAAGTAGTATAGTATTCGGAGGCAGGAGTCGCGCTTTATATATGGACAGCCTATGTTAGCCTATATGATGTCACCAGCATAGTCAATCGTTTCTCGTTCAGTAAACCCAGGCTTACAACACCGCTGTGAAGGTTAGCCGATGCTCCATTGGGGGAGTGCTCTGGCTCAGTAACGGTCCTTCTATCAAGCAACAAGCGAAACACTAGACGGTGCCAATGGAAACTTAAGAGAGAACGAACTATTGCCACGCACCGAGAACAAGAAGTTTAATCCCTGCAATAACCCTACATCAGGTGCGAGAGAAATTGCTATTCTATACCATATACCAAACATCAATCTACCATCCCCTCTTCATTAGTAACTTCCCAGAGCCATTACCGGCACCAGGCCAGCATCATCGAGGGACGCAAATTCTTCCTTCAACTCTCGATGCTCTCCTGTCAAAACCTACGCATCGACGTTCAAGGTCACTTGATATGGCTGGTGTAATGATTAACATTCCGTGACTCGGCCGTGTCGTTTCGTTTGCGTGGTGCTAAGTTAGTACATCACAACCAGAAGTTTCGGAGGATTGACCACCGATGTATTATAGTACTTAGGAGAAATGTTGTAGGCGCAACTCAAAGCCTTATGTAGAAGAGGTTGGTGTCAACATTGTTTTCTGGGACGATAGAGCCTAGTATTTGACGTTGCGCATTAAAAAGCGAGGGTAGAAATCATAGAGGGAATACGTTTGCTGTGATGGCTAGAAAACACAGAACGTTGTACAACGTTACAATAGTCTTGCTAGACAAGGAGTGCTGCTTAGAGATAGGATGAATGAGAACCACTCACAACACCTGATGCTTCCAACTCGCGAGATAATGCTCTGGTAGCCACTCCGGGGCCTTCCATTCAGTCCCTGTGAGTCTGGCAGCAACCATGCCAGCCGCAACCTCCGCTCTTCAGATGACAATGAGACAATGATTTAAAGCAATAGCAGGAAGTGACATACGCAGCAAAGGTTCGAGGCATTCCGTGTCCACTAAATCCAGCGGCAATGTATTGACCTTCCAAACCTTCGAGCGGACCTAAGATTGGTGCTTCATTGGGCGTGAAGCCCATAATACCTGTCTATCAACGAATAATTAAATAGGTTTGGTTAGTTCAACACAGCAGGATAATCACCCATTCCATTTCAGGCTCCCTTCCTTCTTCGAACATGCCCGTACCCGCGAAAAGGTCCGGCAAAAAACGTCTCAGGGGCTTGCCCACACATTCATTGAGGACACTATCATCCGATATGTACTGTTCCAGTCCAGGAACGGCATCACGGGCTCCTCCTAGGATTACTAGCGGCGGTTTATACTCCCCGTCATTTTCGTTCTTCTCCTCTGGCCGAGGAAACCAGTATTCATTTCTCCAACGTGCGCCCCAAGAATGATGTTGTAGTCGATCGAGCGAAGCGTTGGCGCGGAGCGCGATGACTTGGCCGCGAGTAGGGATGATACGATCCCGGAGCTGGGGCAAGAGGTACGGGGCATAGGCGTTTGTCGCATGGATTATGTTGTTGCAGGTGAGCGTACCACGAGGCGTTGTTATTATCCATTTGGTATTATTGTGGAAAGAGGGCAGGTGAAAGGGAGGTGGTGAGTTGATGGATGTGACAGGTGTTAGGGTATGCAATTTGAGTTTAAAAGACGATTCGGTGGAGCGCGTAATATTGTAGAGGCCCGAAACGAATTTGAGCGGCCAGAGATTGTAAGCGGGGAATAAAACGCCCGGATAGTTGAGCCCGTACGTCTGCAAGATGGTAAATGCAAGCATCAGGTTAGAAGAAGAGAAGATACGAACCTGGAACATCGTCTGTCTGTCCAAGAATTTTACGTTCTTCAGATCCATTCCACCCCGCTTGGCACTTTCATAATCACGCCGAGCGAGCTGAGCTTCTTCCCCAGTAAGGAGAAGCATGATATGGTTCCCTTTGACGAGATCCACGGCATCAACCAACCCATGCGAATGAATGATATCGACTATCGACGAGGCGACATAGTCCTCAAGCAAGTAGGTCTTCTTGGCGTCCTCTCTGCCAAACTTGTGTTCTCGGGCTCTATATCCTCTGAAAGGATCCGGTGTGAGGTGACCGCCGTTTCTTCCTGTTGCACCTGAGCCTGGACATGTCACGAGTCGTTAGCGTGGTCAATGCCCGGCTGGCATTCACCCGAATTGCAGGAGGAAAAAGGGGCTCACAGAACTCACGCGCCTCCAGCACAACGACCTTCCTTTCGGCCCCTGTGCCTCCCTGAGCCTGGAGCAGCCGTTGCAGGTGGTACACTGTTGAAATTCCCGTGATACCTGATCCAATGACACAGACATCTATATCCTCGTTTCCAAAGCCCAAAGGACCGGTGCTGCCTTCGTGTGCCAATGGGTTGGCATTGGGCGTATATGCCCAGAACGATTTCGTTGGGTCTGAAACTGGCAGAGTAGACCAAGAAGGTCTAGAATGGTTGGAAAGCGAAAAAGGTATTTGTTGGTCCAGGAATTGTGCTTTTGACACGAATACCGTTGAGATAAGGGTATATATGAACAATGACAAGGGTCGGGACATGTTTGGATGTTGGCAGTGCGGAATTAGGAGTGCACGAGCGATCCAAGCATGAGTATGGGAACACTTTGGCGCTGCTAAGGGCACGTGTATCTATTCGTCCATAACAAGGACTCAGATAATTATATCTAGTTTTGGTATTATACGAACCTACAGATCTAGTGAGAATCATCTATATTCTACTGAAGGTAATTGGAGGGATATACGAAACCGAATAAGCCTACCAGCTCAACCTGAATACCCATATTCTCTAGTTGTTGCGCGGAATCCTTCCAGCTCTGCAAGAAGGACGAGTCCGGTGTAGTGGAGAGTCCAACGCTAATCTTCGCGAGCGACTGCTTTCCGTCCTCCCTTGCCTGAGTCCGTGAGAGAACCATCTGCAAAAGATATCTACCCAACTGAACGTCGGGTTCACACTTCCGCAGCACCAGCATCCGCAGATTAGGAAGCATGCCTTCCATCCCGTCAAGAAGCTCCGAAGGATACATTACGTTCGTGATGACCAATTCCTCCAAACTTCCAACTTCCCCCAGAATCCGGAAAATTGAATCGACGGCGTAGTCCGTGACAGAAAGTGTTTTGACAATACATTCAGACCACTGGATCATTTGGGCTACGGCGGCTGCGTAGATTCTGCTAAAGCCGCGTTTGGAGAACAAGTGAAGGGAGGAAAGTTTGGGAGTCTTCAGCGCGTCAAATATTTGGCTCGTCGTTGGAGAATTGCTAGTAACCTCAAGGCGTTCGAGGTTGGGAAGAAGGATCCGCTCCTGAATCTCGTCTGGCTGGCAAATATCCTCGATGGAAGTGTACTCGACGAGGGAAGGCATAAGGCGTAGGATGGGAAGGAATCGGCGAAGCTCAAAGGAGGTGAAGCGAGTGACTTGGTGCCAAGGGAGGATGAAGTGATCCTGTGGTCTGTCGAATTCATTGATGGAGAGCCGTGTTAGGGAAGGTGCCCTCGAGAATGCCTGTAGTGGCCGGGACTGGGACTCCCACTCTTTGCCCAATCCGTCGAGGTCGAGCGAGCGAAGATTAGGCAACCGTCCATAGATCTTAGGCTCCAGAATCTGAAGGACGGGTAGATTGTTGAATGCGACGGACGACCAGCGAGGAGACTCCACAGCGAGGAGCTTTCCCGCTTCGAGGAAACCATCATTAGCGTGAAAGACGAAGCGCAATGGTCTGTTTCGAGAGTGAGAGATACAATTGCTGGTGAGCTGCAAGGTTTGGTGCAACATCATATCTGCATCTCTCTCGCTTGGTCGACTGAAGGGTTGGTGAACGATACTAAACTGTGACCACAATTCCGAGTAAGATAATACCACGTCCCGCCAAAACCGGCATACGCGTAATAACGTCCAAAGCTCGACATTCTCCAGCGCTTCGTCACCAAAGCAGATGGGGCCAGAAAGGTCCCGTAATGCGAGAAATATCTGGCCCAGAATCTCCGGAGGCACGCGTCTAATGGGGGAGAGCAAGCTTTCCTGGCACGTCACATGGTTCTTGATATTCTCGTGCCTTTGCTCCAAGCCCGCGAGCACCTCTCGCACCCTTTGAATTTCAGTCTCCAGGGACTGGAGCAAAGATTTATCATGCGCAATGGACTTGAGAATATCTTGAACCTGGGAGGACGAGGGAATGCAATTTGAACGAAGCAAAACCGGGTCTATGGCAAAATGGTGCAAATTCGCGCAATTCTCCGTGACTTCACTGTGCCCACATGTCGGACACGTCACATGGAGTCCCGCGATCCGACTTGAAAATAACGTCAGATATCGGTTCTTTACATAAAGAAAGCAGTATGAATGATACCTTTCTACCATACTGTATGTCTTTGGACAAGATTGGTTTCAGGAAGCGGAAGTCGTAAAGAATGGGGGACGAGCGCCCATTCATTATTCAACCCGACGTTACCGTGGTAAACTCATAAAGGGTTCGTCAATCAGTTTATAGACCCAGTGGCCAATTCATTTTGCATCACTAACAATAGGTGTTGAGCCCAAACGCCCTAGATCCCGAAGGAAAATAATTTGTGGCCGACGCACAGTTGTCAGTGGTGCACAATAAAGCCGGAAGAGGATGAGACTATGTCACGAGGACAAGATCTGACGGATCCAAGACCTCATTCTCTGGGGCAGCTACATAAGGAACTATACCCCGATCAATTGATTCACTCGATCATGATTCCCATACCGATCAAGCAGCCTCAGGTTGCCTAAGCCTGAAACTGCCGTTCCTCCCATGGGCAGCCCAGGTATTGAACTCCATGCCTTTGCCCAATTGGAACCTCTTTTTTACTACATGAGTCTTACAACCATAGATCCCATCTTGAAGCGGAACAAGATCCTCTGTCATAATTTGCCGAACTGATTCAAATGCAGCCATTTCTTACCTATGAATAAATGCGGTTTCCGCAAGTCTGTCCGAACTTCGGCGCCACAGCCCCTGAAATACGTTCTCTGGGATGACGGCACATGGTACTCAAGCCCTCTATCTATCTATATCCGGGTCCGTCGCGAACACGACCGCTCGCTAGCTCACCTAAGCGTGTTCCGGATTGTGTATCATCCTCTACTGATGGGCTCAAATAGGCGAACGGTACGGCATTGAAAAACGTACATATCTCACTTCTCCGATCTAGTCTTCTAACCGCCTTGAACGCGACGGTCAGCGAAAATCACAGATGGCAACATTACTCAATATTCCACGCAGTCATGAACGATGGCTGGATCTCCTCGGAAGTCACTACGAAGAAAAGTCCGTCGAGGATGGCATAAGTAGTGGATGTCCTCATTACGACAGACCGACGCGGCCTTCAATTGTTTCCAAGTCACTCCTGTAAAATCTCGTTGCCACAATCAATGGATTCATTGATTACCCGAAATAACTAATCCAGGATACCGCTGCAGATGACCTAACTGACACAACTGTGCAGGGCGACATCAAACTTAGCAACACCTCGCGGAAACTTATAATCAGCAGTGCTCGAGTGCCGTTAGTTGTGAAACTTCGCCGCTGGTCTTACACTCAATCTCTGTTTCCTCTGCTCCAGCATCCTCCATCGTCTTTGACTGTACATTGGGACATACAAGGGAGCTTAGATTGTGTGTATTCGTGATCTTATATGTCAGAACCATCGCCTTCGGCTCCTCTGGGGTATCTAATCATCAACATTTGCTCCGGTATAGTCGACTTCTTCACCACATCTACAGAGGAATGCTGATATGAACCATAGCAATCGCGGTGTCTCTTTTGGTGTACGATACGCTTCTAGCATTGGATGCCGAGGTTAGCAGTCCGGCTGCCTCACCGCGTGTGACGATTTCTGAGTCCACCCCTTCTTCTCTGTCTCAGGTCAAGCTTGTCTGGCGGTGGGGGACTGCCTTTCATCTTTCGCCGGGTCACTGATTTTGATTTCTTCTGAAAGACAACGGTGGTCTCTAGGCAAGGTCCTCTATCTGATATGCCGGTACCTCTTCACGGCGATCATGTTGTGAGCCTTTCCCACTGAAAGTTTCACTGACATGTTGGCTAACGTTTCGGTGATAGTATGATTCTTCTTGGTAAGAGTCAGGCCCCTTTGGCCTATTTAGATGAATAACCAAAGTGACTCTGGCTGATTTCAGTAAACCTGAGTATAAATCCACCCGAAAAGGTGAGCTTGTTGCTCTCTTCCTGCCAAAGGCCAAAACTTATTATGTTTTGTCAAGTTGTGCGTATCTTTCCTCGGGTTACTCCCCGGCCTCGTGTTCTGATCCTTTTGGAGGTGCCGGGCATGGCAGGACATCTCACTTTGGATGTCAGTCACAGTCTGTTCAATATCATAGCTAACTGACTCTTTGCTACACTCCCTGGTGCACTCAGAGCCCCTGTTCTTGCAACTGTCATTCCTGACGCTATGATCCTCATCCGCCTGGACGCCTTGTATCGTGGAGAGACAAAAAGTGAGCTTGATTCATATTTAATACCCTAGATAACTGGTTAAACTCGTTTTCGGCTTAAATCTGAAGTCCGGTATCTCACTATTGCTATCTATGCTAGTGAGTCCCTCACTCAATCTCTTGTTTAATGAACCTAACTCCGTCGTAATGTTCAGCCCATATTCTGGTGCGACCATTAACGATTGCCCATCTAGTACTGAACCTCCAACCTTTGTTGTCATAGGTGACCTTCATCACTACAGGCCTTAACAGTAGCACGAAACCTGTTTTCGTTCTCTCCCACACACCTTCTAGAAGCCGTCAACAAGTAGGGTGCAAAATATACCTCAACTACTCCTCCATGGCACTTAATATCACAGCATGGTAGGACCTTACTTCTACGTGCTTGGGGTGCAATAATGCTCATGGTTATCGCGGGACATAGGCTTGTTCCGGTACTTGCCCAAGGTGAATTCGCTCTTCTCCGATCGTTTCTCGGCTATTTACACAGTACCAAGTCTACTACTTCGTCCTTACTGTGGCTCGGTTCTTGAGTTGCGCCAAACATGTTAGATTAAACTCGAGAGGTCGTTTGGATCGCCTTCATTCAATACCCAGGACCATCCCAACCTTATACAGTCTCCTGCGTGATGGCGCCATATATTTCTTTGTGTAAGTTGTTTCAAACCCTACTCAACGGCGTATCTTCATGTTCTGATCCGTGAATAGTGTTATTCGTAAGTTCTTCCGTTCGATTACTTTGCGCAATGCCGGATTCACCAAAGCCTTTGAATGTATATAGTACTGTACGTGCTGATATTCATTCCGAGTATCACTTCTCCTGCACTGAACATGTGGTTGCCCGGCGTCATGTGAGTTCTTTCGTCTTGGACTCCTATTTTGTTTGACGAACTATACACAGAGCGATGACGGCAATTGCCCCGCTATTGGTGAGCCTTCTGTCACTAATTTTGCCAACACCAGAGCAGCAATAACGATATGACTTGACTACAGGCTTCTCGCCTTTACTTGAACATGAAAGCTCGGGGATTGGCTGAGAATAACGGTAACAGGACTCGCATGCTTGCGTTTGAAGAGGAACTGGTTTTCGCCACGTGGGATGATCCGCCAACGCATGACAGTCGGGAAACAGCACCTTAGAACTGCCCGAGTTAACAAGACCAAATAGCCAAAACAATCTCGCAACGTTGTATAGTACCCATTCCACGTCTCATACACGCAACGCAGACCCAATGTTTACCTATCGAATTTCGATTTCTTGATGACCCAGTTTGATCCGACCTCATGCAGACGCAACGGTCGGACTCGGAATCGATACGCCGTCGTCCCTTGTTTTCGATGTTGGACAATCCCGATTCCAGGCGAGCACTGAATATCCAGCGAGGGCGGCAATAATGTTCCCATAGGGCATGTAGCTCAATCTTCATGTAATCCTCCTAGCCATGATACTCTATTGCATAACGCCATAGCGAGTCACGCGCTCTTGAGATTACCGCACACCCTTATACCAAGAATGCATTTTCAACGGGCTTTTCGTCAACCTGAGCGAACTTCCCACGCAGTTGAACTTTGGTCATTCGCACACTTGGAGCACCCTACCTTGGGTGGTTCTTGGCAGTAGCGTCTACTTGTTGACACTTCATGCCTTCCGCGCACCGTCCTCTCCTGATAAAGAGTGCCCCTGCCTGTATGGTTGAATAAAAGAATATTTCTCATCTGCTTGCCTAGCCGACTCCGATTGTGACTGGATTTCGAATAACACCAACGAAGTCGGAATGGGCTCGACAATCCATCTCGACTTTATGTTCTTGAATGCCAGGAACACATTCGGAGCCTTTAGAACCTCAGGCGCGACGGCACTATATATTTCTTTGTCGAAAATTTCAAACTCTACATGACGGCGCGCGCTCACACTTTAATCCATTGATTAGTTGGGCTATGTGTTGGTCCTTCCATACACTTGTTCCCACCGTGTTGGACGATGTCAGTCAACAACGTCTCGCGGTTAGTCTAAGATGGTTCGCTTCTCTTTTCCCTCGGTTATGTACCGTCAACTGAGGCTTACGCATCCGCGCCTAGGACAGCCAACATACCACAAGGCTTAGATGACACCCCTGACTACAGTTTTGTATGTACCATATTTGTTGTGACCAAGCCACACATGTGGATACCAGGACTTATGTGTATTGTTCCCCACATTCTGGATTTCATACTCGCTTGGCTGAGTATGCACAGGGGTGCCGATACGCTCAATCTACTATTGATGAATCCCTTAGTAGCTGCTATCACCCATCCTGACAACGCCAATCCGGGGTTATGGTAATGACGTGAGTGCACCACAGGTTGACCCACATTACCTGTGTATGAGGCTTCAAGGCTGGTCAGGGTAACGGCAACAACACTAGGATAGAGGAGGACTAGACCACGCCATGTCGGACGCTCCAGAATAGAAGAAAGGTCAGTGTACGGCTCCCGAACAGCTACGAAGGGTGGCAACTTACAGCCGTCGAGAATGGTTAGTGATTTATGAGTAGTCAAACATGTTGGATAATATGGTTGTAGGCTACATACGAAACGTAGGCAATTTTACATCACACATATTCTACTAACAATTACATTAAGGACCACACGACAAGGTGATATAAACCTCGTCGTAACAGCACTCTGCCCAAGACAAAAATGTGGCGCGTGAATGTGAATTCCGCGTTCCTCGGCCTTGGGGCTGGGGTGGTGCTTGAATCTAAAGCAACAGTGTCGGACTTGGGTGATAACTGAGTTATTTCCCGCTCTTCTGATCCATCCAAGCTGAAGGGGGAATTTCAACCTTGAGCTCTCAAACACCTCAGATCTTGGAGCGAATATGTATCTAAAACCTTCTAGACCGCCAGGGTTGCGATCATTCACCAAGCGAGGTTTCATCACTTTTCATGCTTGTCCCATAAGTAGCGTGCTAGGATCGCATGTGTAACGATGACGATGCTGTCTTCACACTTTCATTCACGGTGACGACTTCCGGGGCAAGCATGAGCGATCACCACTGGAATAAGTTCGGTATCCAGAATACATGAGACGATAACGGTCGCTACAAAGCATATGCATTACTTGATAGCGGAAAATACATCGGGCCAGGAAAATAATCGTTTATGTTCAAATCGTCTAAAGGCAAGCCATAAAGGTTTCAAAAGTTAATCTCAACGAGAAGGAGAACAGAGACCATGAGACAACGAATCAAAGAAATCAGTCTTTAACTGTTAACGGTCAATGCAAATCGTCCCCTGCACCTTCTTCCTCCTTTGCCTTCCTCTCCCTCTCCAAACTCTCCCTAATCCTCTCAGCAACAACCGCCCCAGGCGAAAGAGGACTACTCTTGAAGCCCCTCACCCTCCCTCCTTCACCATGACCATATCCTCCAGTACTCACACTACCTGCGGCAACACCGGCCCCGGTCCCAAGGCCTCCACTCTCCCTCGCCAGCCTCCTTCTATTCCTCTCTAGTAGTACCGCCTCAAGAGAGGGCGCCGGGCTGGCACTCCTCGAGTTACTCAAGCTCCTCGTACCAGAATTGCCGGTTGAAGGGGAGGAGGGAGAAAGGCTTGCCATCCCGAGTTGTTGAATTGTCATTCTCGGAATTCCACGAACCGGCATAGGCATCTGCAACGCAGGCGGGGTAGGCGCAGGGTCTTGGGTAATTGTACCGATTATGGGCGGCGGACTCGTCCTTTCGCCTATAACATCGCTTGGCTTCTCGTCTTCGGGATTCTCACCAATACTCTTCTCGTCTTTCTCGTCTTTGACGTCATCATCCTTCACTGTATCGGCCTCATTATCAACCACTCCCTCCCGCTCAGCCTGCCCCGGCTTCTGCTTATCCCTCGGCACAGGCGGCGCGCTCTTCGACCTCCTCGTCAAGAACTTGAACATCGGTATCCCAGGTATCAAAATCGGTATGCTTCGTCCCGTGGATGGCGTGCCTACGCCACCTCCTGTCCCTATCCCGGTACTGCTCCCAGAAACAATTCCCGTCCCAGCACCAGATGCATGTCCAGGGCTGGTACCAGTGCCAACAGGCGCGCTTGGAGCCGTAGCGACGTGAGTGTCCAGATATGTCGTGGGGCTGTTATTATTGTTACCGGTTTCGCTGGAGTACTTGACGTCCAGACTATGTGTACCGGCTGGACCTTGGATGACGCCGGGAGGTGGAGCAACGTCATATGCGTATGGGTCGCCATGAGCACCCTGAGGATCAAATTCATCATAGATCTCTTCTCCAATCAATTCTACACATCGACGTCAATTGAGCGTTTTGAATGTGCGCAAGAGTCTTTCCTACCTTCTAAAACGTCTTCGAGCGTAATAATTCCGAGTGGCATAACTGCCGGATCGAAGCTTTGTAAAAACTACACAAAGAGTCGTCTGTCAGGTCGAAGGGAAAGACACAACAGCATAAAACCAACCTCATCTGCGCCTTCCTTAGCCAAAACCGCATCTGCAGGCATACTCTGTTCCAACAGACTCCCGGTCATAACCGCCCCAGCTTGCTTTGACAACGTCGAAAGCTGGAACGTCGCCTTCTTCCCACCAGCCTCTTTCTCTTTCTTCTTCCTGTTCTCATTACCACTGCTGCTACCAGAGACGGTGACAGTCCTATCATCCTCATCCGAGTTCTGGCGTTTATTCCGTTGCGCCAGAGAACCGGATGACCAGTGCTGCCGGTGTTCCTGCATCTCGATACCCTCAGCTTCCCCATCTCCACCACTCCCAAAAGACGGCGGAGTCAAAAATGCGGTGTCGGGCGTCCGATCCTCTTTCAAAGTTTCACCATCTGCATCAATAGTAGCACCGTCCTCCCCTTCCGTGTTTCCGTTTGCACTGCCGTTCCCATTCCCTTCTTCGATGTCATGACTCTTGCGAGATCTAATTCTTTTCCTCGTTCGGCCTTGTTTCTTTCTTCCAGCCCACCTCTTTGCGTAACTGAGGCCAGATGTACCAGAGTCCGTTTCATCATCGGATGAAGAGGATGAAGAGTCGGTGTCGCCCATGCCGACGCGTGCACGGAGGCGTTGCGTTAGACCGCGTTTGACTGCTTTCTTCACGCTTTGCGCCTATATGCGGTGGAAATGTTTTAGAAAACGCGATTAAAGTCTGTAGAAAGAGAGTCGACCTTCTCGACACTATACCGGCTGACAATGGCCATATGACTCCTTCCTTCTTGGAATTTATCCAACATACCCAACAAGGGCTCATTGTTAGGTACAAACGGAACTTTGTTCAACGGGATCTTGCGTAAAGGTGTGGCATCTATCATGGTATATGGGCATGAGTCTTAAAAGCTTAATACGAGGTGAGTTTGTGCAAACTTACCCCTAGGGTCCAACAAAACGCAGTGTTTGACCAGCAAGACGCCCACGATCTTCTTCACCCTAACCATTCTTTCGTCTTTCGTCTTAGTACCGTCGCTCCCTTCGGCCGCCTCATTCTCGACGACTGAAGAGGAGGGAATGCCACTTCCAAGGGGAACAGCTGCGATAGGGACTTCGACCTCTTCGTACACCGGCACGCGACTGTGTCCAGTCTGACATATCTTCTTCATAAGATCGTAGTCAAGCTTTGAGTCGATAGAAAGCATGAAAACATCATCGATAGGGGTCATTGCCTTTGTGAGAACGCTCATATAAGGCCCATACACACAGATATATGCAGGGAATACGCACCTGTTTGACGACTTTTTCTTGTAAATCTAGTGTGGCGCCGATAATGGTTACGGTGTCAGTTTTGAGATCGCCTCCGTGAGCTTCATGCGAGTCGTGCATCGCAATGAGCTCCTTGAGTTCTAAGCGCATATATGAACTTCAAACCTTTTTTGTTTGAACAAAGACTTACCGGCACGTCGATAAATGATACCATGGTGCTTTCCAAGGGCGAACTCAAGTAGTTTTGCCACAGGCCACGAAATGATACCCTACAGACGGTAAATGCAAGGGCCAAGGACGAGCCTCGCGAACAACTTGCCAAGCCATAAATGAGGATCGTCGTAAACCAAGCCATCTTGGCGCCAAGATACAGTCCATGGCGGGTGAAGAGCGATTGGGGAATGACCTCTGCGAATCTAATTAAAGATGAACGTTGAGATGTTAATGACCGAGAGTTCTAGTGGACGGGGAAAAAACGTACATAACGATCAGCACGGTGCTGACCACCACACCCTGAAAACCACCGCCTAGGACGGGATCCGCAATAACAGGCAACGTCTCGTTGACAATCATGTTCGCAAGGAGTAGCGTCACGAGCAAAAGGTGCCCATTCTTGCGAATTGGCTTGATCTTGTTCGCGTACTCGCGTTGTTTCCTGTTAAATGGCCCTATCAGAGTTTTGTTCTTCAAAAAGAGACGTGAAGGACTCACGGAGTACCGCTGATACTCAACACGTTCAACTGTGTCTCATCCAAACTCATATAACCCAGCGTCAGACCGGCAAACACACCCGATGAAAGGACAAGGATTGGTATAAGCAATGGAAATAAAATTCGTTTCCATGGCGGAGCCTCATCCAGCTCGCTCGCTCTCCTAACCAAATGTCCTCCCCCTCCGTCGGTATTAAACAACCCGCTAGACCCTCCAAATCCCTCATCCACACGTTCATTATAGGCATTGGTCCCATGATAACCATAGGCATTCTCCTCAGCGTGCAAGAATCGCAGAGCATATTTGGACACAAACGAAATGGCAATGTATAACAACCTTGGAGCAGCACTAGCAGCAGACGACACGCGGTATCTGTTATGGAAAAGAGGGACAGGGACCATTCGGGGGTGGGAGAGCGGCGCTTAGTGTCAAACGTCAGAGTGCTAACTATGGCCTCTTTGCGGCGTATATGTACTCGACCCGCATCCTATCGTCCCACGGCTACGCTTCCCAGCCCTGAGTATTAATAACATCAGGTCTTGATTAGTCTATGACACTATCAATCCTCTCTCTCGCGCTTCGTCTAGACCAAATGTGTGTGTGCCACCATGCGTCACTCTTTTGACGAAATGCACGTCGACCGTGTTGCGGATTGCACGAGGCTACTCTTATTGGATACTACGGCCGATGGCTTCAACGCTCAGCACCTCATCATCATCATCTGTTTCTCGTGCCGGTGGACTGGGAAGCCGGACGTAATACGTGTGCACAAGTCAATTAACTTGACGCCCGTCAACCGACCCCCGAAAAGAACCATCGGTGTGGTACTCTTATCTGCATTCTTCCGACCCGAAGTGGGGAGATAAGCGTACCAAAGCGTCGAAAAGCCAACGTACGTCTACATTCCTCTAAACCGTGTATGTCTAGCACGAGGAACTTCTACCGCCCGAAAATCCCATTTCCCTGCATCGTCCTCATCACCGATCAATTGAGCTTCAGCCTCTTCATAACTTAACGACACACAGCACCGCAATCTTGCCATGCCGTCGGGATGACGAATATGCTACAAAGGTTTAATATATCGACGACAAGTATATCACTATCCACGCAGAATGTTCTTCCGATCCCATGACTGGTCAGACAGTCGTCTACAACACGAGTATTACCGATCATTGATCCAAGATGCACCCCATTCCCAGTTATTAATAGTGCAGTAGAATACGAGTCTATAGAGCACATGCAATTAGCCTATCCGGCAAAGACACCTTCACCAACGTCAATCCCCAGTCCTTCACGCGCGAAATCGCGCATATTCCTCTCTAACTCCTCTTCAAAATTCTTCTTTCGCAGGCCATCATCCCCACCAAATATGCGAGCCTTTATGTCCCAAAGCCAACTCACAATTTGAGTCTTCCAGAATGTAAGGTCTAGCGAGAACATCACAGCCCGGAACACGATATCCCGCCACCATTCTTTACACCGTTCGCGCAGTGTAAGATTCGGATTCCGAATCTGCGAACGAGAGGCCCAGTACCCCGTTATCTTGATTCGATTCACCGGAGATCCGAGGGACTGGTTGTTTCCTACACGAACATAACACGAATTCAACGACCAATACAAGAACGAACGTTCAAATAAATGCCTCACCTTGAACCATCCGCATATTCCGCGTCAAAAATATAAGTACCTTCGGCATCCGATCCGTATCCTCCAAAAAGCCCCTCAACTTCTCCTTCATTTTCACACTCATCTCATACTGGGTTAACGGCCTCCTCTCCTTCTCGCCCTCACCCTGCTTCTTCTCCTTCCTCTTCCTATTTCGTCTCAAAACAACCGGCTTCATCAGCGTAAAACTCGCCATCAGATCCGGCATCCCAATTCCCCAGCCCTTCGTCACCCCTTCGACCTCCGCAAAATCTCCCGAAAGCATTCCTCTCCAAAGCCTCACCCACTCCTTCCGGAAGTCCTCCGGAACTTTCACATACAATCCATGGTCAAGTAGCACTAGTTGCGGCTGCACCGGATTCGAAGGTGACGGCCGAATGAGCACATTCCCCGGATGTGGATCACAGTGCACCCAACCCCATTCAAACATCTGCGCCGAGAACAACTCAACCATAATCTGCATTATCCCCTTCGTGCCTCCTTTTAGCGGCTTTGGTGGGTATTGGAATGTCGTTTCTGGTTGCGATTCCACGAATGGTGGTGGCGACGTAGCAGCAGCCTCAATTGGTGGCGAGGGAGAAACCGGGAACTGCGTCGCAACGTCCAAGGTGGGCTCTTTCTCTCCAACCAGCCTCCTAATCCCTTTCCTATCGCTCAACCGTACACCATCAATCCATTCGGCCGTCATAACCCTCTTGGTCGTGAATTCCGGGTAGACCTTGGGGATATACACCTTCCCTCTCAACCTCGGCTCACTCTCCACAAAAATCGCCGTCTTCCTTGCATTCTCCGCCTCTCTTTCAAAATCCAACTCTTGTCTAAGATGATCCGAAACGAAATCTATCACATTGTCAGTCGCTGCCACTGCACGTATCACACCACCAACGTAGTAAACTCACCAACAGCGAAATAAACCGGTAAATCAAATGCCCAATTCTCAAACATCCACATCACGACCCTGTATGCTCCAAGATCCCACTCCAGTTGTTTCCCCACCTCTGGTTTCTGCACCTTTACCGCTACCCACTCGTCCTTTCCCCATAGCTTCGCTCTATGCACCTGCGCAATACTCGCACTCGCGACAGCTTTTTCTTCAAAGATTTCAAAAACGCCGTCCGGCCCGTCTGGCGGTCGTCCGAGTTCACGTATAAACACCTCACGGATAGTACTGTAGGGTACCTGTGGTGCGTTGTCGAAGAGGGATGCGAATTTGATTTGCATGGGTTTAGGGAGGAGGGCAGCATTTGCGCCTATTGCCTGGCTAAGTTGGTAAAACCAATGTTAGTAGAGCGATATAGATATGAGAGGTACGCGGCGAACCCGATTTTGATGTATAAACCACCGTTAGAGGTGAGGAGGTCGTACACCCTCTGCGCGACGCGTTCATGCAACTCCGGAATTTGATCGCTCTTCTCTGGAGTGAAGTTGAGTTTATAATCAAGCGTTATTGCAGCACACTGCACAGGACAAATCCAAATTCATCAGTCTCCAGACGCAACCAAGACAAGGGACACGCACCGTCCAAAGTGTCCGCAGATTCCTCAGAATAGCAGAGGCATTATAGTATTTGTCCACAACATAGACCGTCCCAAGGCCAAGCGTGGAATATCCCACCCGTTTCCCAAACCTCTGCAATCTCGAAGGTTGGCCCGTACGGCTAGGAGGTGACGTCGAGAACTCGCGTAACAATCGCCTCCCCCCAACCCGACCACCCATTTGGGACACCCCACCACCCGCCCGCACGCCCACACCCGAACCCAATCCCAACCCAAAGGCCGACCCAGCACCAAATCCCACCACCGAAGAACTTCGGCACGCCAGAGCACAAGAGCGTAACATCCACAATCCACCTCCAAAGCAAATGAAGTGGTGCGCCTTTCGACCAGTCGCGGTACGACTAGAAGCTTCAATACAGATATTATGATAGGGATAGAAGAGAAGCAGGAGGGAGAAACATGTCCCCCTTAATGACTGAGAATTTTGCGTAGGTTCTGGGTTCGGGCGCCGGCGTATGACGCATGTCCCCGCTTGAAATCAACCCGAGCACTCCGATCATTAGTGTGGCTGTGTGGGAACGGTTTTGGCACGCTTACGTCTCTTAATGGCATGGTATGCCGAACTCAAGCCGAACTCAAGCGTCCCCCGGAGGAATTGGTGGAAGGCGTTCGGCTCGGAGATATCAGAATGCGAACGAGTACTCCGAGGTAGATTGTTCTACAAAGGAAACTCCGGGACCGTTGGTTTGAGGAGGAAAGGAACAATGATCCGCCAGATATTGCCGATTCCCAGAGAGCAAAGATATGTAGGTATTCATTTATGAATCCTCGAATACATTTCGTGACGGATGCCATTAAATTCGACAGATGCCGGCTGGAATACGCACCAGTGGCAAGGCCCAAAGACGCAATCTCACTGTTTTTCATTACTTAAGATGCTACATTTGCGAAAAAGGTGGTACTGGAACAAGGTACAATGGTAGACAACAGAACAGAGTGTCACAAAGAACGTGGAACGTGGAGACCAAATTAACACCCGATGATAATCGAGTTCATGGTAACGTTCAAGGTGGTAGAGAAATTGAAAAGAAAGGATATGGCGAGAGTTGCAACCAACACTCAGCAATGCTAAGATGACCGAGGGAAATATGTGAGTCAAAGAAATCCTGTCGCTGTAGTGTTCAACAATTACATCGCGGGCTCGATGGCTTCCCCTAGAACGACAGGACTGCCTCCTAAAACATCCTGCAGCTGTAGCCAGCTGGTCGCCAGCGGAGCTCAATTACTGTGTCCCATGTGGAAGTGCGTCGTTTCTGTCAAATGCACTGAGTATCCCTCCTCCCAATAGACACGTACTTGGAGCAATGAGCCTACGCAGACGAAGCTGATGAAGTGGACATCAACAAGTATAACGCCATGGAAAGGACAGTCGCATCCGGTGGGCTTCGTGATCCAATGCAAGGGCTGTCGCGGGATTATGCCTCCTGACTTCGTCGTATCGTTGCTTTTGAATTGAGACACCGACGCCGAGAGAACCACCCGAGCTTCAAGAACTCAGCACGAGAAAATTCTGCCCACTCCAAATCCCATAAAATAATGACCTGCTTTCGGATAGCGGCAACTTGGAGAACCAGATCAATGTAATTTCCATAGGCTACTGTGTCGTTTAGCCATAAAACTATGAAAGAGCGCGATGAAAACTCACCCAATGGCAGGTAGCTCAGGCAATCCATTGGATAGCTTCAGAAAACGGGATGTAGGCCACGTATTGCCACGTAGGCCGAGGCGATCATCTTGTGTGTAGACTCACGGTCAACCCTCCGGAGTTCTTCACTGACCAGAAGGCGCAGAACGTGAGCGGGGTGAAAAGCGACCGTGAAGACAAGAAGAAGCAGAAGCGCACCTTTGTCGCGGGGAAGAGTTGTCAGACCTACGCGAGAGGATGTATACAAAGCCATTTGTTGTCCTCCATGAAAAGCATTGGATACAACCATCTATCAAAGCCGTCGTATTGAGAGCAGCGTGACCGTTTTTTCGACGCTGTGATGTATGTACGGACGAGTAGCAGGACTGGAATATTTATCGACGTTACCCGTCGTCACCATTCATCCTCGTGGTACGGTTCCGAAGCTGCAGTATGCTTCTCGCTCAGGTGCCACTGCCGGCATCTCCAGTCGTTTAGGTAGAGGGAGCAATGGTGAAATCGATATAGCGCGTCGTCCTTCCAAGACTTCGACCGAAGCTAACATCATATGGGCCCCTTCAAAGTCTAGCCTTCATGACAAAGCTTCGTTAAGAAGAGGAATTTGCAGACTATCTGTACTTCATACGCTAATGCATAATTGCCCGCCAGAACCGGTCAGCAAAGAAGGAATCAACATTTCGAAGGTAAGTAGGCAGGGGTAGCCCTTACGCACCCAAGGGTGAATTACCCATTGCACAAGAGCCACACACTCAGCTGTGGTTTCTTACACCATCTCACGGAATCGCTCCCCTCCTGCAGCCTCCAGGATGTCGTAGTTCCAGCAAGTTTCAGGTGCGGTGTCGTTTATCCTCGTAGGGTGGCGCGGGATGGTGGCGGGCACGATTTCTGCATCATCTCTTGCACCAAGGCTGTAGAAGCATAGCTTCATACCTAGAGCGCCAACAGCGTAGATCTTTCCAAGCGGACAGGTTGCTGTAGATGAACGGGTTAGAGGACCAGCAATGCAGGAACTGGGGACACTCACCGACTAGATCAGTCATGTAAACTCTAATCTGATCATCTGCCGCCTGACGTTTAGATAGAAAGTTGCAGTGGCTGGGTAACTTCAGCTGGAGGGCCATAACTGGTCTGTCTACCAGAAGGACCTCAAACGTGACAATGAAGTCGGCCGCGTTTCTGGAATTGAGGAGATATTGCGGAACGACCACGAAATCGCTGTCGGGCGGGAACAGGGTATTCAGGAGTTTGTTGTAAGGTTCTTGCAACTCGTTCTCGGTTGGGTTCTGTGGAACGGCTTGAAACTGGCGAAGGACTCGAGCAGGCCACATGTTGGTGGTAGAAGGCAAAGAACCAACGTTCTGTTCAAGGCCGTGCTTGGTCCTAATAAGGTACGGGAGCCGTTGAAACCGACTGAAACGATGATTGCGAATATTAGGATTTGGACAATGAGCCTTGAGAAGGCTGGTACTAGTACAACCATGTATGAACGTCCGTCATAGAGCTTGCCCTTGGTTCCCTGGTCTGGCCGCCAAGATTACCTCCCTCGCTGTTTCCATTTCCTCGAGGCGAGCAAATTCATCCCGAATGATACACTTTCGTGAAGGCTGCCTATATCATATGCATAATAGATCTATGTTAAGCCTGGGTTAACAGTGGAGACTGCAAGTAACCAACCAGCAAGCCTTTTGAAAGTGCAAGACAAATCTCAGCTAGGATAGCAGGGATGACCCATCCGGAACGAACTTTTAGCATTTTTTTTGCCTTTCCTCAGAAGTTGTGAAATCGGCGTATTCTGGAACATATTCATTGAAGAACTTAAGTGCGGTTTAATGCCATAGGTACCACGTGTGACTGGTGATTCATTATACTCTAGCTAAAGTTAGAACAAGCCGATTTCTGGCAAGACCGGAACCCCGATCAAACATGTCAAATAACGAATAAAATTCTTATCAGCTAACTTAGGATGGAGGGAGTTGTGTATCTGGCTAAGTGAAGGTAGCGCCTCCATTCGGATTCATGGCAGCTGGAAATGAAGTTCGTGGGAGCTGAGTTCACAGCGTAATGGGGAGTCTTAGTAATCAACGCCTACGTTCACTGGTGGTGATGGCCAGCTGGAAGTTCTTGGAGATCATGTTCAATGTTCATGACGCTGGTCAGCGCTAGGGGCTCGGTTTCCTGTCCTTGGCTGGTTAGGATAAGCATCTTGGGTGTTTTAATTAACAATCCTTTGGTGCGTTTATTAATAGACATCGCTTGTAGCGAACGCACCGCCGCTCGGCATCAAATGAACTCCCCAGCTCCACAACCCCTATGTCCTTCCCTGGCACTCGATTTTAATTCATACCCCAGAAAGCTTTAGGCCAACCGCCGTTCACGGGTGAGTCCACAGCTTAAGTTATATTTTTGCAAGAGTCAAGGACATAGGCTTTCTTTCGGGTATTTCCCATATACATGACTGCTCAGAAGTGTGGCTCAATTAGTAGCTTGTCATCTGAAGGGAGGATAGCTCCCGAATAAACGGGTTCCTAATGAGTCCATTGTGTGCCTGTTACTGATGCCTAGACCCAGTGGCTAACCTTATCAGCCCCATGGTCCTGGCTGAGGTCCGGAATAGATAAACAGCGATCCAGGCTTACACTCTTTCCCAATTGTCTCATTCTGCCCTTGGTTACTCCCGCTGGTAGGTTTGTGTGCTTCATTGAATGGGTCGTTATTCAGGTCAGCAGAGTAAAGGGCTCCTCGGTGCTTCTTATACTTGGCTTCCATTTGATTGTACCCCCGTCGTTATATCTTGCCGTTGAAGAACTTTTTTTTTTGCTAAGCCTGCATTGCGGGCGGGATGACGGAAATAACGGTGTGTCGTCAATTTTTTTATCCACGAAAGCTTGGGGTTTGATATTCATAAATATGTGCCTTTCCTCTTGGGTTAGCAGCTGGCCGAGTTGAGGCTTGTCCCAAGCACGCTAGTCGCCTGCACAACGTTGCTGGTACGTATATTTAACGGAGAGGAGCTATGGCATTGATAGGGGACTTTCAGATATATGACCATTTATGCACACTTGACCAGGAGGTTTGTCAAATTTCGCGGAATATCCGACTGAAAGATGTACTGACTACATACACACTCAGGTATCGCGCGTTTGGAGTTACCCGCTCAAAGGAGGTTCGATTCTCTTCATCTTGAATCGGTATCTACCTTACGTAGATACGCTCATGTCTCTCAATAGTGAGTCTCAGTCCTAGAAAAGAGTTGTTCTTTATTAATACGATTTTAGTGAGCGTTTTGTCTGCGCACAGTCCAGAAGTAGGTTGTACCTTGTGTACGTAACTTACCTAACTGACGAGGAATAGAGCTGTCTCAAACAGTATAGCATTCTGACATGTGCGATATCATTATTTCATTCATGCCTCTCACACTGAATCGACTGGCAGGGTTCCTTGTCTCGGGAATTATTATCTCCGAAAGTCAGTCTTGCCCTTGGCGCGTTGAATGAATGACTGACTTCTGAACTCAACTTGTTAGTAATCATTGTTATGCGAACATATGTACTCTGGGGGAGGCGCAGGTTAATCCTGGGCATCCTGTGCTGTAGTACCAGTGTGAGTCCTATCTACGCCTACTCTGCCTCAACTATCATTAATCAAGAACTTTGATAGCTGACGATGATACCCGGAACTGTGATAACCTATTTCGAGATAAGGTCTCTCCAATGTGAGGCTTGTGACTCACCATTCTTGAGCCCCTCTTCACACCATTGGTAGATGTGCCCTCACCTTATTCAAGCAAACCCGGCTGTACACTGGGACACGCCAGCCCCATCATTCTGATTGCGTACATTCTTCTTGTCCTATCAGAAACCAGTACGTGAAGTGTGTCTCTCCTGTTATATCACTTCTGATGGGAGTCTCCAGCCGTTGCAGTGCTGACAGGGATTCAGAGCTATCGTTCGCGTATGTCCCTTGAGGCCAGCCCAAGCGTTGGATGCTAATGAATAGCAGTTCGACACTCGACTTCGCCTTGGATCAAACAGATGTACAAGAATGGTATGACCTGGCTATTTGAGCTCTTCTGAACGCTCACGGCTATTCATAGGACTTCTATTCTATCTCTATCTGCTGAGTACGCCAGAAACTTCCACTGTCACGTCTACTGATCCCAATATTTAGCTATATCTATCGCTAATGTACTTGTACCTGTGTTTGGGCCGGTAAGCCTGATTCCTAAGAACATCGGTTGGACTCACTCACTTGCCAAACAGGGTCCACTAGCCAATTGGCTTGCGACGTAAGTCTGACTTGTATGTGTTAACCCCTATTGCCCAGTCCACAGAGAGTACTCCATTCCATTTTGTGTAACCGAGTACTGTTACAAATTCTTCGCCGACCATCAGAATATCTCGTCTCTCCTGTTTCTGCCGCCGTCCCTGGCCAGGACCAGTCTATTTTCATGTTCACCTCGTCCGTCGGAAACGAAGAAATAAATACAAACATAGCGTTTGTTCCTCCGTCGGATATCAGCCACGTGGTGTCTTCGTCCAGTCGTTGTTAGTTGTATTAGCGTATTAGATTGCTACAAAATCCCAGCCTAGTGTATGTTGTGAGAAGCCGAGGTATCACTCACAATGATGACGAACAATTCTGTATACCCACCTAAAGGCGAACTATGGATTTTTCACTCGCTTCCTGCTACCTTCCCTTTACGGCATTGAGGAGGCAACTGAGCCAGCGATATTGGCCTTCGATGTTGTGCCTCCTGCACGTCACAACTCCCTCTGTTGTTGGTTCCGTTATACAGCTATTCTTTTACTCTCCGGCTTCCAACAGATTGCATGACTATACACTCGAGTATATCAGCTTACGGAACACAAATCCTTTGAACGTGCTACGTGGGCGGAAAAGGGACTAAATATGTGGAATACTGAATCTCTGTAGCCTAGAGAGTTTTGTGAGGGACAAACGGTGGCATTCTCAGTGACCCTTTCCCGATGAACTGTTAGTATCACCAACTCTGCACCCAGTCGCTGGATATTAGATTGCGATCCAAAAATTCGCTGGAAACTTTGTGCACCCTAAGACCCAGCAGTGACTACGAATCCTGTCCGTTTCAGATGGAGAGGTCAAGAATATCCTTTTCCAAAAAGTTCGCGCTTTCCAAAGAGAACCCCGCCTCCATTATCTGGACGACATCTGATGGGCGGCGGTGTCAGGGCCGTTATTCCATGAAATTCTGGATTATGCAACCGATGTTAATGACGCTTTGAACACACACCATTCCATCACTGCCTTTTGAGTTCCACAATAAAAAGGCTCGCTTCTATGCCTCGTGGCTTTGGGCAGCGTGTGACTTCTGGGGTCCGGACGAGCCCTGAAGCCATTAGCTTTTTGGTGTATTGTCAACAAGCTGTTCATAGTCAAACCAGCGCCGTGATTCCAGGTGTGACCCGCTCCATTCTCTTCATGAATATTTGTGATATCACTTTACACATCTGCGCTACGTTCCTCGGCAAAGGTAGATGACATCGATACTGGTGCACTTTTCTCACAGCCAAATCTCCGGTTCATCGATCACTCCATGCGGAACAAAGGGAGAGCTTGGGCCTGCAATATCATCTATGAATAGCAGCCTCATCACTGCGCCGTCTTGCACAGATAAGGAGGAACTGATAAGGAAGAACACAGATGCTGCCTTGAACTAGAGCCTTGCCGCCTTTGAGGATCGTCGACTTCGTGATTGTGATTCTTCAATATGAAACGTCTTCGGTATCTCCACCAGGTCATTTTGGTGCCGATGCGCAGACGATTGAAGTTGGCCGACGATAGGTAATTGATGGACCATTGTGTCCAGACAAGAAATGAGTGACTGAAATCTTCTACGGGGTCCTGTTTCAGGGAAGCACTAGCGTTCGTGGAAGACCCGGATGGACCCTTGGTGACATAAGCTCAAGCGCACGACCAAGCGACACACAGCCACAATTTATTGTTTTTTCTCCTTTACCGCCTGACAACAAGTGCCTTTCCATGCACTCTGAACCTTACAACCGCTCACTGCTTTAGGCAGTTGTTGTCATTAACAACAGATGTGGGTAACGACCCGCGCATAAAAGAGATGAAGGAAATACGCTAGTAGCTTCATCTTCCAGCTACTCCACTTTCTATCTCTTCGGCGTGTGCTGGCCACAAGCTAGCTGCGTCGATTTGCCCAGCCACACCAGGCGTTTCATCGACTCAGGGAATCCAGGTGACTTTCTGATCAAGAGCCTCGTGTGACACTTTGTGGCTAGACGCTTCGACCTTGCTTTGCCTTGCTCCGAGACGCCTTCAAAAGAACTCGAGCCACCGCTGGCCGGTGCTATATCACACCACGGAACGACACTGCCATTCATTAGCCGTTGCCCCCGTCTCCAGTACTTTCTGTTGCTATTAAACGACGATTCATCATGCCTGCGACGACAAAACCTTCCACGAACCCCATGAAACCACCCACAAAACCCAAAGTCCCTTCGACTCCCCTGTTCCCTCCGAAGCAAGAACGGCCTTCTCTCAAGGGCATGGAAACGACGAGACCACCACCGACTCCTATCTGCGCTGATATCAACAGCCAGATTAGGCTGAATCCTGCCCATGCATATCCGGATTTCGATTTTGCTTCCTACGTGCGGCATCGATCATATACTCTCTGCATGATTGACTTCGGAAGTACCACAAGTGCTTGTTTCTTGGACGATGGTGTTCACAACATTGTTGCGGACTTGATTGCTCAGCTGCCTGCTACCCCATCGCCTACCACCCCCTCCTTCGAAATTCGTGATGCAAAGGAGAAAGGACTCGGGATGTTCGCGACTGCATCAATCCCATCTCGCGGCACCGTTCTCACCGAACATCCAACGATCATCACACCTTACCTGCTCGGTCTATCTGTGCCTCTCGCCGAGATGTACACCGAAATCTTTGAATCACTCCCGAAGTCAGTCTTCGCCCTCGCCACCTCTCTCGTTACTTCATATCAAGACTATCCACGGACGAAACCTTCGCAAGGACATTCACTTCCGTTACCGTCTTTCTATGAAGACATCATGCAGACCAATTCAGTTGCGATCAGCCTCCAGGTTCCCTGCGACGTCCCACACCACGAAATCACAACCCATCGTGCATTGTTCCTCCTTCTAAGCCGGTGTAATCACAGCTGTAATCCGAATGCTGCTTGGTCTTGGGATACCTCAACATTGACTCTCACTCTCACTGCCTTACGGCCCATCGCTCCCGGAGAAGAAATCACGATCTCCTATATCCCTCTTTCCGGTGACCATTCTATGCGTCAGCAAATGTTACGAGAGGTGTATGGCTTCGACTGCTGTTGCGAGGAATGCACGCTACCGCCTTACGAAAGAAGCACCGGTGACGTGATGAATCATTCCAAGTTCAATGACAGTACGGGCGGCTACAACTCAGATAGTGGCGAGGATACAACATACTGTATTCTGCCCACTTTCGAGGAGTGGTGTGCGGATCCCACATTGCCCGATAACATTCTTATCAACGCTCATAAGAGCGCGCTATACCGCATTGAGCGCCAGAGCCTTCAAAACCTTCAATCGGACCGGCTCAAAGCTCCGCATCTCCCGCAAGTGCCTCTCGGGCAGCCGGAGGATGACATAAAGATGCAGAAGCATTCGCAGGCCAATGCCATGCATGCCGGTCTGGATTCTACGTCCACGACTGCGGCCCAGGCTATTGACTACCATGTCGAAACCATTGCGATGTGTTATGGTGCATTGGGAGAGGTGACAAACTTCCGTAATTGGGTTGCAATTGCCAAGGAAGCCAGGGTTCGTAGCGGTGCACCTCCTGAGCAGAAGATCGCGTTCAATAGGTGGCTCTCGAACCCTTCGTCTTTTCCTATGTGGGGATGGAGGCAAAGAGCGAAGGGAAAGGTTATGCTTAACTAGGGACCATTATCCAATTTACGGATTATGACTACTTAATATGATTATGACCTGTATCTATATGCAACCACACATTTCTTGTATTACACCGCACAATAGCACTGTATTAACATACTCCAATTTCTTAATCACAATTGTTTTTACTCTGCCAAAACCAGATGACGTCTGTTCCCAAATTGGCATAGATAATTGACCATGGAACGAGGCAGACAAGCTATTTAGCGTATCATGGTCCTGTAAGCGGATAGGCTGTTGCCGGATGGCGCATCTCACTTTGGTAAGATGTATTCCTCGCTGCAACGTGGTGGTGCGAGAATTGCTTTCACCTCAAACAGTGTAACATACATGGCCCGACAGAACCCACTTCACTGCCACACAGGCCACAGCCACTTAATCGGTCTATTTGTTACGACGCCTACCCGCAGTCTCATTCTTTCCGCGTGGGCTTAATGTGCTCGACTTGTGTATCCGTGGACAGTAGACCACATTCGTTTCCGTGGGGGTTTCAGGCCCGCGCGGGCATCACCGTTGTGTTATCAATTGTGTACCTACATCGCTACGCCACGAAAAGTGTGTCTTCATGACAAGATGGTGAGACAAGAAAAAGTTGAAGACGTCGAAGGTCCTGGATCAGGCACGCGTACACTGTGTCACGTTTGTAAAGTGCTCCCGCGACTGCTGGATTGGGTATCCCTGGTTCTGTTTAAACACGTCGCAATGAACCAATAAGCCAGCTGATTGTACGATTTCGGCTGTGTATCACACTATTGAAAGGAGGACATCAGCGAAATGAAAGGCCTTTGATCACGATGCCAGCCGCAGACGGACCACGATCCAAGTTGAAAATAGATTAACTTTCTTGAGCTTGATAACGGCATTCTGCATGACGGACTGCGTCTGCAATAGACCAGGATCTCATATCTCTGAGGCAAGTCCGATGTCCGATTCACTCTGCAATCCAAGCTACTCCGCTGTATCTACACAGCCCGACTCGGAGTGAGATCGACGTGCCACTGAGGCCACCAAAAGTCCCGCATTCACGTAAAAAGATCCCTGAACGCAGCTAGATGTTTATGGTGTGCACGAGAGGAAGCTCGTCTCCTAGTGAAGGAAATGTGAAGCAAAAAAGCTACGAAGAATATCCTCTCTTTCCCTGATAGCACAGACGTTCCTCGCTTGTCGGTTCATTAAGTTCACATGGAGTTTTCATATCTGGCCCGTAGTCGAAGTTCACTGCCTTCAGGGTGGGTGGAGCCGCAGAGAGAGATTTAATGAAATCTGCACAGGGGGTAAATGCCATCGAACCAGATGTAGCCAGCACTTTCTCAATTCCAATCGTCTGGTTTTGGGCAGAGAACTTTATCATTGAGGAAAAATGGGGTTCCGCTCCCTGTCGAGTGGCGCAAGAAGTGTTCCACATCCTATGTGTGGCTGTTGAACAAGTGCCATAGTGCAACGGACATTGGGGGAGTGTCGTGGCAGGGACCTTGCGAACTGCTGCAACTGGGTCAGGGGTTGTAGGGTCTTTCGGTACCTAAGTGGGCAGCTGCGAGAACCGAAAGTTTGAACGGTCCCGTGCGAGATAATGGAACACAAGTGGACTGCTTTCCCCCAAAAACTTGGAGAACCAGTGGATTCTCCTTGCTTTTGTCTAACGCGTCAGAGAATGGGTGACGTGTAAATCAGAAAGGTCGAACACTGCCCAAGAGCATCACCGAACCCATCGATATGCTATCGAAAAACAAGCGAGGAAATAAGCAGAGATATATCGGAATCTAGCCGGTCGGTCCAACGACGCCTACAACAATGTCGATCCCCATATCGTTCAATACCTTTTTGCCCCGCGAAGCCCAATACGATAAAGTTCCCGGATGATTGAACCATAGCTGCTCCTCAACGCTTTTCTCCTCCTCTTTCCCCACCGGAGCATCATCAAGTGGAACACCAGTTCGTTCGGTCTCACTTTCAGCGTCCTCTTCTTCCTTTTTCGGAGAAGTCTCGTGGGGTGGCGGCAAAGATGTAGGCGGCGGTGGATGATCGAATGTGACCGAAGCCAAACTTTCTTCCTTTCCCAGGCCTCTCTGTCCCCGTTCCTCTTCTGACAACTTCGCCTTTTTCTTCGGACTTCCCAATTCCTCCACGGAAGCATTCGTGCCTTCCGAACCAACCGAGGCCTGCCTCCCGTCATCCCCACCCTCGATCAAGGATTTGATAAGGCCACCACTACGTATCCATGCCGAGACATTGCTCTCCCTCTTCACCGCGTCCAAAATACCCACAACCGCGAGTAAAGTCTCATCATACACCCCAGCAGGATTTTGGCTTTCGTCCGTAAGTTTCTTGAGCTGTTGTTCGATACGTTCCTTTTTCTTGTTTTCTTTTTTCTCCTTACGTTTACGTTTCCGCGTGTTGGGTTCTTCGTCTCCTTGTGTGGGTCCCGAGTTAGACGGAGATTTGACATCCTCGGATTCAGGAGCTGCGCTTGCTGCGTCCGGTTTTGTGGCTGCCTCTGTATCGCCGTTTTCCTCTTTGGACTCGCGTTTCTGAAGGACGTCCTCAATGGTCTTCTTCCCTGCTATCACATCGGCCAATCTGTTTCTTGCCACCTCCAACTCCCGCACACTTATGTCTTGCTTCCGCATCTCGAGGTCGTACTCCTTGATGCATAGGTGGTTGTAAGGTTGAAGGTGGGCTTTGAGCGGTGAATCATCCAAGAGGAGAGTGGTTCTTGCCGAATGATTTCGCTTTCGTACGGCAGGTGATGACGGCGGGTCCGAGGCGGCTGGAGAGTCTTCGGCGGTCACAAGCGGGGCAGAATTTAATTCGTTCCAGGGTTTATTAAGATCTTTTGTAGTTCGCACCTTCCTCCCTATATCAAAGTATCAGATCACTCTTGAGTTATACGCGGGGGAACACGCACCGTAATCACTGTTACTGAGTCCCAATCGGTCCCGAGCCCAAATAGCTACCAACTCTCCCTTCCGGTCCCCAAAACACCTTTCAACCATATCGCTGACGCTATGAGGTTGTGCTGAACTCCACACCATCGTATCCAACCACCGCTTTGTACTTGGATGGAACAAGTATTCACGGAAGGATGTGAGATACGGCCGTGGATGCACAGTGCGGAGTGGTCGAGGCTGCGAAGGGTCAAACCGGGCATATACATCTTCCTCGGTCACCGCAGTCGCACCTGGCACAGGTGCGGGATGCCGTTCGCGCCATGGCCTGTGTGGACTGCGATAAACGAGCGTCCCGTTCAGATCTAACACCAACAACTTCCGAACGATTCTCTCTGCATCCGCGTCGACATCTGCGCCATCGTCCACATCGTCAATCTTCTCGCTCTTCTCCAATGAAATTTTCAAGTACTCTTCGTCAGGACCCATCTTCTTCTCCATAGGTTCTTTCTTGGGTATATTCAGTCTCGGGGATTGTGACCGACGAATGGTTTTGTTAATTCGTATTGGATCAACGCGTGTCAAGCTATCTCGATGCTGAAATAGCCGACTGGTAAGAGTCGGGGCAGGGTTTGAGTCTGATATGCTGCTGCTCGGATCGTCGCTTGTACCAGAATTGAACCTCGAAGCCGACGAATGAAATCCTCTCCTCTGCTCTCCGTAGCGCTCCCTCCTCGGCACTCGTCCAGAACTGTGGTTGTATGAATAGCTGTTTCTGCTGCTTCGAGCCGCGTATCCGTAATCGTGACCGTTGTTGTAGTTGTGTGCTTGGTCGTAGTTGTAGGTGTAGTTATTCCCATAATCCCGTTGATTCCGACTCGCACGATATCCATCGTAATCGCGATAAGCCCCCTCCCGCGAAGCATAATTTCTATGCCTCGAATACCCTATGGTTCCTTCGCCATGTCTGTCCCCGCCTCGCTCCCAATCTCGTCCGTCTCTCCTCGGGTACGGGTTCCGATCACTGTGACGATACCTGCTCACATCGTCATTCGTCTATTCGCCACATACTGTCTCACGAGTCATAGCAGTACTCACCCTCGTGTTGTTCTCGAGCTAGAGGACAAAGTTGAATTGCGAGGCCCGTAGTCTTGCTCGTCATACGTGGAATCGTCTTGCGTGTTCCGACGGGTACCATATCGGTGCTGCCTGTGGGGACGCATGGCCTCCAACAAGGCTGGATATTGTCGACGTAGAAGCAGCGAGGGTGAAATCTTGACTAAGCTGTTGATCGAATCCAGAAAGTGAAAGGGGAGATCACAAATGTTGTTGGTGCGTGTTTGACTCGCAACGATAGGGGCAGAATGATCTCAATGAAATTCATGAAGGTCATACATATTCAGTCATAAATAAATCCGGGTCGATGATCGTGCCATATACATGTCATAAATGTAGTCAGAACGACTCGTGGAGGGTATTTGAGTGGGGTACAAAGTCCAAATAAAAAATCCAAGATCCAGAAAAGCCTCGTGTGTAGTCCATGATCCAATTCCGAAGCCGCAATGACTTGGGAAATCCGGCTCCGTCAGTTTTTTAAATGGTACGCTGTCCGTGAGAAACCGACAAGGAGTTAAGAGAGCGTGAGCAAAGCAAAAAGGTCCAACCAGGATAAGGACGCTACCACGCACCCTCACAGACGCCCATTGGACAATGATATCCTTGACCCTCTTTTGCAATCCCTCATGGCACAACTCGCAATTCAAGTTCTCCGTGAGAGGTTGAAATGCATTTCGCATGCTATGCGTGGACAAGTCTACCCGCATCAGTGCTCAATGATATGATCAAGAAACAGGGGAAATCGAAAAAGAAGTGGTGAAGGGGGGGAATTCAAACCAGAGCGACCACATACCGGGACGAGCATCCCACGCCAGGTACGCCGAAACCAACGCCCAAGCCCTCGTCAACTTCTTCTGATCCGTGAAACTACAGTCCTTCGTCGCAGGATGTGGATGTGGTGGCTGTAGAAGAATATCCTTCAGTGCATTGAATCGCTCCAAATGCAAGCACAAAAGCCTCTTCAAATACACTGCACCCATCCGTTCTGCCATCTCTTCTGGTAGGTTCGCCAACGGGTACGAAAGCAAATGCGAGGACGTCGCCACCGCCAGATCTTGTAAGTCATAATGCCCCGCGAGGGCGTACAACTGCAATGGAAATAATGGTGCATAGGTTAGGAGGAGATCGTATAGTGGTGTGCGGGGGGTGATGTAAGCCTTGGGTTCGAGGTCGTAGTATGGCATACGGTCGACTGCCGTTGTTAACGTTTCGAAGCTCGGTGAGTGTTGTGCGGCCGATGTTCCGTATAGTACGTGTAGAATGACGTTAAGAACGGCAGAGGTTTCAGGAACCTGGATAATTCCCTCTGGATAAATCGACCCCAAGACCTGCTTGGTGGCTGTCGTCGTGTCGTTCGTCGTATGATGCTCTTCAATAACTCGACGAAACGCTTGCGGCGAAATGCTTCTCAGAATCTGGGAGTGCACATAGAATAAAACCATGTCTGAACTGGCAAAGATCGTGTCGGGGTCTACCGCATGTGCACCGGGGTGAAACGCAGTAGATACGGAGACGACAGCGTTATCCGTGCCGGGGGTATCGGAAACCATTGGTGCAGTATCCTGAGGCGTCTATGCAACGCGTAGTTGTGAGCGCTCTGTATTTCAATATAAGAGCAGACCGACCATAGGTGCAGGCGTCTGATATTGCTGTGGGAATAAGAACTCTACAGGCGGCGAGATCGGCGAAGGATAATTCAGGAAGTCATCATGAGGAGCCTGAAGAACCTCTGCCCTCAGCGATTGTTGAAAGTCCCATGATTCGTTTCCTACCAGAGGGTGGATTGACCTGGTGTCGGCGTCGTGAATTGAATAGTTCCCTAGAGATATTGGGCTCATAGATGGATCCATTTCTAAAAGAGATGCGGATATTTAGATAGGGGGGTCCGAGCAGGCGGTCCAACTACACACCGGTTATCTGTCGAGACAAACCAGATGTGAGCACAGGTAGAATCCACAAGTAACCGTTGCCTTGGGAGATCACTTGGAATGGCATGTTGACCAACATTTATATGCCTCAGGCCTGAGTGGAGCCAACCACTAATAGAGTCGACATGTCAGCTAGTCTTCTCAAATTCGCGCCCCATCATCATTGGTGTCGTTGTGGTGTCGGTCGTCTTTTGGTGTTTTCCAGAGATCATCTGCAGTTCTTTAGGGAGTGCTCTGACGTGGTCTGGGATAGATTATAGCAATGTACGTCGTGTTGTGGAACTTATACCAGGCCGAAAGCCAACATGACCTGTCCATTGGAAAATAACACGCACCTGTTTGGTATATGAGAAGGGAGTGTCATGACTGACGTCAACTTATATCATGTCTTCCTTTCCGGTGTAATCTGCGTTAGGTAGCGAGGGCAACATGGGCAACATGTATGATCGCATCAATGTAACTCCTCATTGTAAACCCCCCCAATTTTCACGGAACAAGTAAACGATCTACCACTTACTTCTTATGTGTACATAAGAAAAGACCCCGAGATGAAACTTTCCTTCAAGGGCGTTATAGAGGATCTTTTAGCATGGGCTGTCATATGAAAGATTCTGGGCAGCGTGCGCCTCGAATTATCCGACGAAAGAAAGAGCAAGGCGAGAAGAACGACGAAGAGTATGCCGCTTTGAAGGGTATTTGAAGCATTTTGGCCCCCTGATGTCATTGATGTCATGGTACGGGGCTCTCAGGGGCTGTCTGGGGCTGCGCACAATCATGACAAATCTGAGTTGTGTCAGCGGCTAACTTCAGCCAAGCACGTTCAAATAGGTTCAAACAGGCGCGGCTCCCTTATCCTCGGACCAGCAGTTCGGCTGTCGGAGCGACGGTCTTTCTTCCAAGGATCAATCGCTATACGCTATAGCGGTATTGATGGTGGTAACCGGAGCACTCTGCTCTTTACCTCACCTATGCTTCCTTCGGCCAGAAGAAAACAACGAAATATATACACGTGCACATATCGCTTCGCCACTTCATAATCTTCCGGTCGTCGCCTCGCATAAACGTATACTTCCAAGTCCCAATACTCGGTTTACCGGTTATTCTGTGCTATTTATGTTTACCCGCCCAAATGTCCCGAAATGTCAAGAATTTGCCATCAAACATCTAATACCTCGGCTTTCGTGTTCACTGTTCCAAGAAAACATGATGCATGAACATCAGCATCCCACCCCGAGGTCGTAACCCTCCTCTCCGAGGCATAATCATTCACCGAGTAAATGGATTACCTGGCCTGCGTTCTCTCCTCTCCTGGCCCGTCTTTCTCCTCCCCCACCATCATTCCCCCACTCCTCCTCTCCCTTCATTCAACTGCCAAGGCAGGATCCTTTTGTTCCCTTTGGCAACTCCATTCCTTATTGTCGAGACTTATTGACTATCTGTTCAGTCTACAACTATCAACAACCACCGCTAGTTAGGGGTGGAGAATTTGACTGTTTAATTCTCCACCAATTTTAAACACTGCATTGCATCGATCAACCTTGAGGGCTGACAAGGACGACCATCGTCGAAAGGTCTCGGACTAACAACTGTATTCAAGTGAACCCTGAAGCCCCGACGCTCGTCGCAGCTCCTCCTAAATTTCGCGGAACCGCCCTCACAGCCTTAAACAAAATCGACTTGACAGGTCGGACCCTGCAGGGATCAATTCCCATCGACATAATTGTCTCATGACGAAGCTTCTCAATCTAATTGACGTCCCTGCTCTTCCCAATGACGTTCTTCGACTGGTGTTCGAGGAAGCTACAAGGCAGGACACGCGTAAAGCCGTAAAGTATACTCTGATCTCAAAGCTTGTTCGCGATTGGTATGCCGTCATAACCTCATTCACTCTATGCCTCCTAACTGACGACACTCCCACATCGCAGGGTTGAGATCTGCTTGTATGAAGACGTACGGCTGTATTCAGAGAAATCGCTTCGGAGGTTTCTTTGGACACTCGAGACGTCGACAAAGCCCAACATATTTTTCGCCACACGCGTCAAGTCACTGGCTTTCGCGTACGACATTCATGACTTCGAGCGGACGGCTAGAATTCTTTCCGTCTGCAGCGGGGTGGAAAACCTCACTATCTGGGTCATACCGTCCCGGAACCCCGCCGACGCGCAAATGAATACCGGCCCCCACCATTACACTCATATTCCACAACTACTTCATCGTCCCTTGCCGCAGTCAGCCACCCTCCATTACCACTCCCACCAACTCCACTCCTCCCTCCACACTTTTACTCACCGTCTGCGCCCCAAGCGCCTCGCGGCATTAATTGACAAACCACTTCTGGGTCTAACTGCGACACAGGCCCCACCACTAGGGTGGACCACAACCCACCTGTCTCCCAACTTCTCGCTCGGTTTGTTCTCCAATCTCACACATCTATCCATTGTCAATAGGTGGACCGAATGGAGCACTTGGGCGTGGGCAAGGAACAGCACTGCCTCACCCCACGACGCCCCTCTCCAACAGTTCTATTCCTTGAAGTTCCTTCCGAAATTAACACACCTCTCCCTCGAAATTCAAGTGGGGAAACATTTACTATCGAGGAACTTCTTCTCATCGGCCCCGTACGAGAGGAGCCGCAAAATCGCCGAATGCGTCGCTCATCCACTCGCTAGGATTCTTTTGAGTCCCGAACTAAAACTACGCCTCCGAGTCCTCCTCTGCATCCTCTCCTTCGACGATACACCCTATTTCACGGCTCGCAGTATCAAAGAGGAGACTATCCAAAATATGACTATGCTGGCTGACGAACTTGATGTCGCGTCGACCCGGATGTCGAATTTGGACTTGAGTCTACCAAGTGGGATAAACTCAAGGTTGGGGGATCCGCGTCTGGTCTTTGCATACGATAAGGATCCATTCAGGGAACGAGAAGCCGGATCATACAAGGTATGGAGCATGTGGAAGCGAGCTGAGGAGATTGTGCGCCTGCAGAAGCAAGAGTATGTTGCAGAGCCCCATGGTACGTGTTCGCTCATTTGCGCTCAGTCACGTTACATTTCCTCATTCGGTTGGTTTACAGATCCAATGATCTTCGAGCTTTAACACATTGGCTGTCGGTTGGCTGGTTTGGCTGGATAGCGGACAAGGGATATGGAAGGTGCTTATTATAAGCGTTCAATGCGTGGACGATATGATATACACGTGCATTCCTTATCATCATGTGCACAACGTTCTTTTTATATTCTCACAGTGGACTTAATGGGTTTTCCGGGTTTATTTTGGGTTTTAAGGTCGAATTAATTTCATCTTTTTGGGTTTTTGGGTTTTAGGTTATTAGGTCTCTCCGGGGCAACATGTACAGTTTACAATGATTTACCGTCCACGGAAGGTGTCGTTGCAAGAACAGTCTTGGTCGTTCAGCGCTCAGCCGCCCCTCGCGACTTATAAGTATTTGTATCTCTAAGATTTAACCGATCTGGGGCTATTACAACAGGTACCCAACATTAATGGAGCCAAGTGCATCGCCCCTCACCAGTTGATTAATAGCCCCTAATGCTGTGGTCTCCGAATTTGGCCAATGGCTCCCTCCAATTTCCCTCCCCAGCTCTTTTCTCGAATGTCACCAATCGCTCGTTACCAATACACTCATGGTTCGGCGAAACAAACAGAAGTTCTACATGATGCGGGCCGCGTGTCGAGTTAAGATTGTTTGTTTTGCGCGGTTATTGAGCTGAGAGCGTTATAGAGGAAGTAGTTCAGATTTCGGACATCGCGGGCGGGGCTGGCGAGGTCGTAACTCGGAAATATGATATCCTGCCAGTTATGTTCTGGGGCTGAACGTTGAGCAGGCGAGGTTTTCGGACCAACACAATCTGGGCGCTTCTTGGAGCAAGATTTGGTTTGTTTTTTTTTGATCAACATGAAACTTGAGGGTGATCATGTTGATATATCATTCGCACACCTGCGTCGGCAAACGTCTGGTCGCTCTCGAAGCAACCAACAGGCTGTTGGCAAGACAATGGGGTATAAATTATACGACATCCTGAAAGAATCTAATACGACTGCTGCCTTTCTCCCTCTTTCCCGATAGTTCTCCCTCTTTCCCGGTAGTTCACTCATGGCTGGCTTTGTGAACAAAACATACACTCCGGTAGATCAGATAGCTTACACATTCAGTGGGAACAACACATGGGAGGACAAACAATGGGTTGCAGCGAATGGCTCGAGCGGCCATTTCACCTTCACATATGACCCGTACGCAAATGTCACCTTGGTAAGTCAGTCTTACACCGATAACCCGCCCGTCTCCTAAGCGATCCTCTTCAGACTTTTCCCGTTCCAGCAATAGCATTCCACTTTTATGGTATCCCCAGACGCCTAACCGTTGGCCAGTTCGGTATCTGTGCTGATTGTGATCCAAAGACGGATTCCTTCACCGCCTTACCCAGTAGAAATGACTTGAACGACCGAAGTCCTCCGGTGAGTTTGAACATATTTCATATTCATGCCGATACCAACATAATACAGACTCTATACTACTCGCAGAGGTGGTCGGAGCCTGGTATACACAAAGTTTTGGCCTGGAATATGGGAGCAAGTGAATTCGCGGTCTCCCACTTCGACCTTGAAGTCATGCAACCATCTGAATCCGCGGATCCATCCACCCCCAATACAGCCGGCGCGACCCCAGAACCAACGCCTTCCACCACTGCTGCACCAAATGGTGGTGCAGTCGTCCCCGTTGGCGCCTTAATTGGCGCAGTGACGGGCTGTCTTGGGCTGGTACTTCTTATCGGAGTAATATGGTATTTGTGGTGGAGGAGAAAGCAGGCCCGAAAACATGAACGACTTGAAAGGGAAATTCAACCATACCAGATTCACCAACATTCTGGTCTGTAGCTCACGTCCCTATGGGCTCTGTGCCACTACAGTCTTTCAACGACTGACAGGTATCCAGGGGTTCCGATGATATATGCAAACTCAGACTCTAGAATTGCTGGGCACACTAACACGAGTCCAAGTCAACATATTGAAAAGCCGCCGCCTAGCTATTATCCTACGCGGGCGCAATAGCATCCGTCTACCGCTGGGCTCTAGTCCTGTCCGTGTTGATCATCGGGTCATCCCTCCGGGGGGAGCCACCATATACAACTTGGCACATGTACACTATTCATATACTGTAGATCCTCCATTGTTAGAAGGCGCCACGAGCAGGCATAATAGATGACTACTTCATACGCTTGCACGAACGTTGGAGTTTCCAGTTCACTCATCATAGAACTTACGAGCATTTCGTCCCCTGTGCACCTCGGTCACACTTTGCGATACTTGAAGGTAGCTCCACTTATCCTGATTGTGCGTATACCTTTTCTCCTGTGATGTTTTACTTTTTACTTTATCCTCGAGGCTTGCCGCTCAGTTCAGAATAGGTTTGTAACAGGTTAGTATAGCTCGTGTCGAAGGAGGACCGTTAGAAGAACGACTACCAGACAGTCGCAAAACCCACAGTGGATCCTGATTGAATACACATCTCAATTCACAATACCACATACTAGGTCGTAGGGGAAGGAAGTTCGCGACATCTTGGGCTTGCGCAAGTTACCAACAGGTCAGTCCTTCAGGCATTGACTCCGGCTTGGAAATGCAGGCGTGGAACCAAAGGCCGTAGTAGTGCCTACAAACAGGGATGCACCCTAAAAAATGTATATAGCGAACATTGGCGATCACAACAGATCATCGCCCATGAATTGGTGTCAAGTAGGATCACGTTGGACAAAGGAAAGAATACAACACGATATGCACCTAATACCTAGTGGAAAGGAGAGTTTGCTGGAGGCGCAGCTCCCAACGCCATCAGACTAAAGTACACGCTCTCCACCTGCGAGAGATATTGCTTCTTGACAACGTTAATCACGTCCTGGCATATGTATGAGTGATGGGTATCGGTATCCTGAGAACAAAGACGACACAAACATCCAAAACTTCTACGCAGGGTCCATGATCCACTGGGAAGGGCCTCCTTCCATCCAGCTCGAGCAATCTCATACCCTCAAGCTGACCTTCCGCGGGCGTCGTTCCGGAAGCGACCAGTTGTCTACCAGGTGATGTCGCCTTTACAATATCTCCTGTGGCTGGGGGAAGGGATCCCGATGTTGAAGCAGGGGCTGTGCTATTCTCCTCTTCGATGGAAAGCGTATGTTGCCTCTCTGCTGCCGCCTTTCGTACTTGACCATCTGGCGCTGCGACAAAACACGTGAAATGAAGATCTGTGTTCATCCCATCCTCTTCGTTCGTCGGCTGTGGTGTTTGTCCGAGAGCGGAATTGTCAAGGTGGATCTTTGTAAAGAGGTCGGTCGATGCAAGGAGCTCTCCGCGCTCTTCGGGTGTCTTGTCTAGTGCCGGAGTCAGAGTCAGTTCGGAGGAAGAGACAGTTCTCAGAAATACCTTTGCACATGCTGATAAACTTTTGAAGGGGGCTGTCTGGAACATACGTGACATCTGACTGGAGAAGCGTGAAGATGATGTTCGTCCGATTTGCTTCCACTCACATTGGCGATAGCATGGATCAATGCTATTGTGCCACAAGCATTCTCAACCTGATTTTCCTCTGTGTTAATAATTATTAAGACAGCAGCCCGGAACGTACGTTTTGTTTGACGAAGAATACTGTCTGGTCAATGGGATGTTGTCCCTCCCTAGTTATCTTTTCATCATGTTCCGCTTGCTTGGCTCTGATCCCGGTATTCTGAGGGAAAAGGAGGACTACGGCTTTGGTAGGTTTTGGCACAATACTCAGAAGCTGGTGAAATCGAGTCAATCAAGTGAGGCCGCCGCAGAGACACCATTACTCACGTCTTCGTCAAGTCCGTAGATATCGACAAATTGATCCCGGGAGATAACAAGACCCGCCTGCTGAGCCCACTAGAGGAACGTTTGGCTGCGTTACCCCTCTCTCTTGGGTAATTACACCTACGGAATTAAACACCTGGATCACAAGGTTAATCTGTGCTTGAATGCCGCAAGCTCAAGAATCCTACCTCTGGGTTACTTTCAAGAGGTATCCAGTGCTCGTTCCTGATTTTGTCTTGAGATGTTCCGGTTTTATTTGCAGACTGTTCAAGAGTAGATGCCATTGTCGAAGGAGAAAGGATAACTTGCCAGTGCGATGGCGCTGACAGGCTGGGGCGGCAGCCCCTCTGACGTCATCGCGTGACAAATCATAAAACAGTCGTGATGACGATGAGGTTGCCGAGCGGGTCGTGTACCTCTATAACGCTACGAGGAACCTATTTTTAAGACACAGCAAAGGTGTACTAAGCCTAGGTCAGTGACTACACCACTCCACAAGTAGACCTCCGTAAAGTATAAGGACCTGAGGTGGTGTGTGAAGGAAGGAATCAGTGGAGATGTTGTGCAAGCGGGTACCCAGCCTGCGTGGTGTCGCGCACGTAGCCCGGCGAAAACACAACAATCGCGTGGCAGTGTTCAGCCTCGCGCACTGCGTGCCAGACATACAAGCTAGGGGTTCTTTCATTCAAGCGTTGCTTCACCGCAAAGTCTCGCCTCCACTAGAGGATATTTATTTTATTGTCCTCCTTGGGAGGTTACTGACAGCGGAAAGGCCTCATTTCATGAGCAACAACCGGCTGGAAATTTGGTCGGGATTATTGTTAATGGCAACAAGCCTTAAAACAAAAGTCATCGCCTATAGTAAAAGCTTCACACAGGTCTTGGTCAAACAACCTTCCTGATTCTCGCAGAACGAGTCAGGATTCAAGCCGTTTAGGGTTATTAAAGAAATCGAGTCTTATGAATGCACGCCGTTCTTGTTTAGTCTGAAGGCGGCGGTTTGTCTTACCGTGACTGTTCTTTGCCTTGTGAGTACTTGCTGAGTAATCAGGTCTCAGGTGTGGCTGTGCGCACAGCACTTTCCCCAGGCATGCCGGTCCCAAAGTACAATGAAGTCATTTAAACTTTGAAGGCCCTTGAGAGGTCTTCAGCCCTCTAAATCATACCCATTGTTGTTTCGGAATCCTATCGAATCGCCATGCCGGGGCAGCTCCTTATGTGTCCTTGCGTGCGTTTTATCCAGTATCCTTGGGTCCGTCCAAGGTGGAGTGAACGCCGGTCGATGATTGAGTATTTTGAGCGCCAGGACACCGCCACAGTGTAAGTGGACGTATGGGCATACATGTTATTCAAGCGCTTGGCAAACTCCTCCGACCACAGGCTCCGAGCGGATTACGGAACGTATTGTTCTCGGCCCCTCCCAACTTGGACAAGCAGTGCCCCGCAGCTATATAACAGCCCGCGCCCCTAGTCATATCCACTCACACATCCGAACACCCTCCAGCACTATCCCCCGCTCTCGCTGAGAGCTCATTTGCTACAGCGGTACCACCTCGTCTTTTCTACAGCCTTTCTCCCAGGAATGTCCACGCTGTACACATCATCCCCTCTGACATATGCTGGAGGTGCCAATGCACCTAAACGTCTAGCAGACTATGAATCACTCGCCAAAATCTGTTCGTCGTTCACGTTGGAGTTGTTTGCTCCAACCTCCAGCCTTGACTGCGCCGGCGGTCCCCACGAATCCCTGCCTTATTTTATAGCTGTGGCGTTTTCGCAGTCACAATTACCTGATGCCAACGCACTCGCTGCGCTAACCCTGCTCCAACGTCTGAAGTCCCGGCATCCCACGCGCGCCTTCTCTCCTACACCAGAGCGTAACGAAGCCGAGCGCCTCTTCCTCTCCTCGTACATTGCCGCCACCAAAGTTCTCAGTGACGACCGCTACCGTTTGCAATTCTGGGTTAAGGTCGGCCAGAATAAGTTCACGGTGGAAGAACTCACAAAGATGGAGAAGGAGTTTTTCGAGGATTTGGGATGGGACGTGAGGATAGACGATGCGACATTGGCGATCTATCAATTACTGGTGGAACGGCGGAAGCAGGTCGAGGAAGCGAAGGACTCGGACAGGTGGAACCCACGCAGTGGCTCTATTGAGTCGCAATCCAGCTCTGATTCCTCAGAGTCCTCGGGACCTCCGAGTTGGGGGTCTTGCGGTACTGGAGGATCACCCGCATCGAGTTTCCCGAGCACCCCTTCTGATCCTTCAATATCAGATCCGGTCATTGCCGCTGGTTTACTCAGGCTAAAGGAATCTGAGCAGAATCTAACAACTCTGGACAAACGTATAGAGGAACTTCAACGTAAATTCGATACGTTGATGTCCGAATCCTCGTGCCGGAGTCAGGACAGTAGTCCGAAGCCCCGTCACGGAACTCGGCATGCGATCAAAGAGAAGATTTGGCATGTCTTCCATTAGCTTTCTTTGTGACACTAATTATTCTAGTTGCGTATGTATTCCACTCGGCTTTGTACTAACCTTATACCCCTGTTGTAAACACAATACCCTCCTTTTTATTGTTGTATATTAGTCGGTGGATTTGATAATATCATTTCCTTCTCTATGCAGGAGACCGGTGGGGCATAGCATGGGCTTTTATAAAGCTATTCACTGGTTGCCTAACGAAATCTGGTATCTTGGCTGTGACACTTGATCTAAAACCGTACTTTCTGACGGCGATTGGTGATCAAGTTGTTAACACTACAGTCACATGCATCTCCAAGGCGCAGGATATCTTCGACCAGATGACTACTCAAGTTTCCAGTACCCTCCTTGTCTTCTGAAGGCATTGTCACGTCCGCGCATTTCATAGAAAATGCGCAGAACATCGTGGTCAACGGTCATTTCATCAACAACTTTCAAACCCTCCAAAATACTAAGAGTGGTGATAAAATCGTCGTCCAACTCTTCTTTCGCTGAAGCCTTCATAAGGGATTCGGATGCTGCTCCACGCCTCGATCCCAGATTCCAGTCCTCGTAAGTCTGTCAGCAAACTCCTCGATGCCGTCGTTCACAGTCAACGAATGATTAGATAGAAATATCATGAAAGATTTACCCCTAATTAGAATCAACTACTGAGTATGGTAAACCCGGTTTGTCACTACCTGCAATCCCTCAGCCACGCCAACTTCCCAGGTCAGGGTGAGATTCACGACCTCCATGCTACCAAGATCCGAGATGATCCAATTGAGCCTGCCATCTTGTCCCAAAGCATCCACCTGGACATTCTCCTTATCTGCTCCATGCCACTGAGCGAAGACAAGGGGCTTGTCTGAGACCTTGGTTGGAATTGGGAGATTCTTGGTCTTCTTTCCGTCTTCCTTTGAGGTACCGTTGCCGCTGAAACCACTTTTAATACTTCCTGTACCACCGATTGTTATTGCGCGTTGAACGGTGCTGGCCAGGCCAGGTAAGGCGAGTTCCGGGTTCTTGAGTTTAACTGTAACTCGCGCGTCTTTTGATACAGGGATCCCGTCGACGATTTTGAGCGTAGGGATAGGCGTGAGTTTCGTGTTCTGAATTGTTATCCGCTGTGTGGAAATCTTTGTTGCGGTCTTGTTGATCAACCCCGACTGAGAGGACCTTTCGACGCAGGGATGGTAGGTGATACGGACAGCGGGATCGAGGCTATCATATACATGAGTAAGATGGTAAATGATAATGGAACTGGTGGCAAACATACCCAAGTGAAAAATTGAAAGTCTCCTGCGGGTTGGCTGTATGCAAGGTTGACTTGGAATTGAAGGATCCATCTACGTAGATATTCACATTTCCGTTGAGGAGAATGAAATCACTAGTGTTCTTGACCTTAGCCTGCGACGAGTTTCGTCAGCGGGCCTATTCACACGAGATCAGTGATTCGACTCACTTGCAAATGTGTTTGGACGTCCAACTTCGGAACTGCCACCCAGGAAAGTACTACCTCCAATTCGAGCTCCACGATGGTGATATCATGCTCATTGTTGTCAGAGGGTATGGTCACCAATCCGGGAATCTTGTACGTCGTGCTCACTGCACCCTTGCTATGGACAGACACCACGGTTGTGGCTAGGGCTGGTGCGGGTGGATCATCGTCGAATAAACCAAAGCCTTGGTCTTCGTCGGACTCTTCTCTGGCTAACTCAACAACTTCCTGACCTATAGCTGTTCCCCGACTCCTTGCGACCATTGCAAATGCTGACACACGTTTCTTAGTCTTTTCCACCGCGTCTTTGGGCTGCTCCTTGATTTCGAGTTTCTCGGTATACAGAACCGGTAGATCGACATTGTAGGTCGGCGCGTTGGTTTCGAGGAGGATAGGAACGTTATCCCAGACCTGCCGGCCGCCCAAAATGCATTTAGTAGAGCCCTGTAGGGGGAGCGAGAATGAAAATATACCTCTCCCGTGCTCTGCTTGATCCTTGCTTGATAAACCAGTTTAACAGGTTTTTCCTTCGTTTGGGTGTTGACTCTGGCATCATAAGTCGCGTCCCATGTAGCGTTCGTGACAGCTTTGCGGAGTCAGCAATATAAAACCCAAAACGCGCGGCAACCAGACTCACCATATTTCAACACCAGAACCACTTCTCCATCCTTGTCAGCGAACACACCAACTTCAACCCCCTTGCGCAATTGCTGGTTGAAGGGAGGGTTCAACCTCTCTTTCTCCTGCTCTATCTCCTTGTTAGACGCGTCGAGCTCATTCTTGAGACCAGCAATCCTCGTATCCAACCTCTCCAAGTTCTCCTCACTTGTCTGAATAATCCCACTCAACTTGTCGGCATCAACATATTGCGCGTTCAGCGTTTCGAGGTATTTGTAAACCGCGTCACGATTGCGCTTGCACCTCTCAATGGCGGCCTCTATTTCTTTTTGCTTTTCTTGTACGGCATCAATGACCGGCGAAGTGATGACCCTTGGGGGTTTCGCGGTCTCAAACACGGTGACACCTTGGATGGTACCAGCACCATTGCCCTCGACTCTAAGTATCAACGCGTTAGAAGAATGCCTTGAAGGTACGAAACAAGTCGTCACACACCTCAATGTTGTTCCATCTAGGAAAGACGAAAGGCCACTGATGATAACTTTGTTCTGCCCAGTGCCAACAGAGAACCTAACCTCCCTTGTCACCTCCGCGCGTCCGGTGTACAGAGTAACACCGATGACTTTGCCCTCTTTCTCCGCAGAAATTTCAATGACTTTAACAGTCGCAGTGAACGTTGGTGGAGGCGGAGGTTGAGATTCTCCATTTGCTGCTGCAGTCATTTTGCTGTGTACTGAGGAGTGGTTGGCGACGCAGAGAACTTATGAGTAGGCTTGTTGGATCCCTTAGCTTTATAGTAAAAACCCCCATCAGTTGTCAGGGATATTTGAATTGGGGTACGGACGGGGCGCTGGCACAGGCTGGCACCGGCGATGATACTCACTCAATTGGAGTCATTTTTGCTTAGCACATGCATCTCAATGGCGGAACACTACTAGTGATTACTGAACGATAGTAGACATTTAGACATGTCAGTTCAGCCAACCAGTTCATAATTACAAACGCACATGGTTTCAAGAAAATTGCGCCAACTTGTGGCGCACCTTGTGAGTGGTGAGCGCGAGCCAGATTCTCGTCCGAGCGTCATGTGACGTGTCGTAACCTCTCAGTGGCAACTTACCAACCCCTATTACTGTATATACTGTACTGGCCTCCTACCTCGTCACCCGTTCCCTCAACCCGACTCGCGCTCCACGCTACGCTCCTTTTAAATACCCTGCCCTCCCACCCTACGACGCTGAACTCCGGCCAAGGCGATCAAAGAACGTTTTACCGGGCCGACCCGACCGCGTTCCTCTTGACCTCACTGCCAGGGGTTTTGGGCACTCATAGCCCATTTCCCCTTCACCCAAATCCAATCCAAATTGTCCTCCTTATACACCGATTAGCACAATATATCCTTTTGACATTATCTGGCCTCCCCGGATGAGATATCATGCCATGCTCACTGGGACTACTTTCGCCAATAGATATTGTGAATAATACATGTAGGGGCTACGACACAGTCTCTAAAATAGGCCCCTTGTTCTCCTGGCCCTTCTCCCCAGATTTCTCCTGTACACCCTTCTCATACCCTTCAACCTTGATATCGTTCAACCCAAGTTCCTCGTTTTGCTCCCATGTCCGCTCATAAGTCTCGATGGTCATATTAGGGTCCGGGTCCGGTGCATAGAGATTCTGAACGTAAGAATTTGCGAGAGGGTCGTCTAGGATGACGGTAAACGGGCGCTCAGCGTTCTTGACCTACGCCGAAGCGACTGATCAGATACTGTGGACATGATACTGACGGGGAAATCGCTAACCTGTTTGAGATTTTGGAGGAATGTTTCAAATGAAACCTTGTCTTCTGCTTTTGACGAGTCACCGCTCATGAAGACCTTTTCGGCGAGTTCCTCGTACACCTGCTCTAGGATACCCTCGAGCGTAGTGAAACGACCACCGAGTGTTCCGTGAGTAAGCACTAGGTCAATCTCTGGTATACTGAGGCCAGCTGTTTCACTCTGCGGACGGTAAATTCAGACTGTATTATTACACACAGGCACGAAGGGATAGACTAACCTTCAAAATGTCCCGACTCAGATCCTCGCGATCCTCCACCTTCAACGTGATGCGTTTTCCCTTCTCGGAGATAGCAGCCCCAGATTTGACCTCATTATCACGATATCCGCATCGGTCGCAATTCGTGGACATGATTAAAATATCCTAGAATAAGGTATAAGGGTGACGTGGTCCCCATCAACTCGAGCAACCGCTCACCTTGAAATAAGGTATATTAACTTTCTTCATTTTGGTATCGATAGGGTGTCCGCAGCTCGAACAAACTCCAGGGAACACCAAGATTTCATCATCACCAACAGGTGCGTTCTCGGGATTGATTGCCTCAGGGTTTGTAACCTTTGGTGCTTCCAACACTCCACCTGCCTCCACTTCCTCAGGATTGACCAATCCTAGAGCGATATTCTGCTCGAGTGTCCGGTGGTATGTCTTCATACTCCACTTTGGATCCGACATGTTCCCTACGAACTCGATGAAGCTGTTTCCTGCGGGATCATCGAGTTTAATAGTGAACGGGGGCATGGGAGCGTCCGTCTCTGATGCTTTCTTCGCTTCGCCGACGTTATTATTTTCGCCGTCGTCATCCTCCGGATCTCCCAGAATCTCTCTGAGCTTGTCGATGAGGTTCTGGATCATCTGGTATCCGTTCGGGTCTTGGATTCTTCGTAGGGGTTGGTCCATACTTAAATCGGAAACAACGTCGCGTATAAGACCCTCCAGTGTTGTGAGTTGCCCTCGAGAGGTAGGGGGAAGTGTAAGTTCAAATTCGAGAATTGTGACCTCGCAAGTCGGAGAGCGTACTATCTGACGATCGAGGTCGGAGCGATCCAAAATACGAACCGTGTAGGTCGTCCCTTCCGCTACAATGCAAAGGTATTAAACAGGGAACTAGTGTGAGGACAGGTTGATAACGCACACTTTATCTCTCCTGCTGATTGGATTTCATTGTTCTGTGTCCCGCAGTGTTCGCACCTGAAGGACATCACGACGATTTCCCTGAAGAACGGAATGGAAGTCAAAAGCAATCTCGTGGTTCCCTACTAGCCTCTGCCTCAGTCCACGTATGCGCACAAATCGCGTGTAAATTAAACCGACCTTTTCATGGCAGTTCATGCACAGCGACTCGATTTCCGTCACGACCTTCTCCTCATCGTCCTCTGCAGCTGTAACTGGTTTCTCCTCGTCTATGACAATCTGATCAGCATGATCAGCGACCTTTCCAATGGCCGGGAAAAGTTCTTCTTTCTTGTCCGTAGTGGGCATCGAGCCGAGATTAGAGTAGTGGTAGATTGATAAGTTCTGAAGGCCATCTGAAACTTGTCATGAAGCAAATCTTATCAGGACCGTATTTGTTCGTGTTTGACTGAGAATATTCGAGGCACCAGCATCCACAGATGACGTCATGGGCAGAAAACAATCTAGAACTTCTTTAAGATAGCTACAGAGAAAGCGCTGAAATATAGACGTATTAATCCTTGGGAGAAACCTAGTCTATCGTATTTCCTGGGTGATGATCTGAGTCAAAGCTTTTAAAAAGCGAGATGACACCTCCCACCGGAGAATGTCTGCATCTGGAGACATCTGATCCTTCTAGCGAAACCACCACTTACATGAAATTAGCCCCGAAACGCCGATTACACTCTTCCCATCAACGAACAACCCTTGTTCTCAATTTTTCCTTTCCTACATCGTTCATCTTGACTCTCTGGGCAACCGTCGTCTAACTTCCTGTTTTGAATCGGAAGCTGCCCCTCAAAACTAATGTTCCATAAGCTGGGTTGCACTCTGAGTTTGGAAGCCTACAAAGCTTCTTGTTGGCCAAATATCCAGACACGGTGGAGGGCGGAAGATACGTGTAAAGCTCACCATCTTCGTTCCTTCGCCACATCAAGTGCACCGAGAAACAAGCAACATCTCTATGCCCACCAAAGTATGAAATAGCAACATTTTCATCATTGCCACCATCTACGTTCCTTCTTCAACATTTGAGTGAAACTATTAGTTGAATACTTACAATGTCCGGGCAATTTATTGAAGTGGAACCCAGTCGGAAAATATACGGAATACGCAAACGTAACCTATTCGGCGGTGTGCAACTTCAAGCTCGCCGGTCCTGGGGTGCAGAACGACAATCCACCCAGGGAAGACGCGCTTGGCTTATAGGACCCCTTTGGAAAGTACGCCCCAAGACTCTCCCGACCATCTGGTGCTTTGATATAGCTATAAGGCACAACAGCCAACCTATTTTTTTGGGCGGAAATTCGCATCGCTCAATGCCAAGGCGCCCGGTGCACCGTCCAGAGTAGCCTAGGCCGAAACGAATTTCTTGGCAGGAAAACGAAAGCAGCTATAAACGGGTGCAAGTCCAATATCAATTGTGGATGGGGATGGGTACTGCTGCGGGACCGAGTTCTATTGGGTCCAAGGCAGTTGTAAAAGTGGGTGGACTGATCGAGGCAATGACAGACGGAATAACCGCGTGAGGGTGGTAGATTGGAGTCACATGAATTGTTTGAAGGAAGGTTGCGTGCAGCGCGTCGAATTCGGAGGAGGATGGAAGGGGGATAGAGAACATTTGGGTATACCAGGGGAGGTCGGTCGAACGAAATGGCATTTCGGGAAAGATGAAACTTAGGTCAAGGCCAGGGAATGGATCCTCAGTAAGGATCTCCACTGTCTCCACTTTATAAATGGCAAGATTTGTATTTCCCAGCGCAGTTGAAGTTGGTGGTAAGGTATTAATGTGCGAATTCGTTGAAATCGGGAAAGGTATGGAGCATGTGATAGTGACAGTCCCTAGGTGAGTACCAGCTATGATGCAGAGGTTCTGATCGTTGTACAAGGATGAAATACTCGAAATCTGAGATGTCGTGAATACGAATACGGTGCTTTTCAGCACAAAAAAAAAAAAACAAAGGGACAGGGGGTACGTGCTCATGATCCCATACAGGAAGATGCATCTGGTTTCACTGTATGATGTATTTGAGTGCTTTCTTGTGGGTTTGCTGGCGGTCAGCAGTACAGAGACAAGTGACCTGCAACATTGGTTCCTCTTGTTCATCTTCAACAAGGCGCTCCATTCAAGAACCTCGGAGGTGTTGCGAGGTGGCCGAGAAATATTGATTTCTCGCATCGGCGAGCTCCACACTAAGCAAGCGACAATTGATACTGGGGCACAGGATCTCAGCTTGTGGTCTAAAGACAACAGTTGGCTTTCTTGAACCTGAATCCTTGCCATCAAAATTGCCATGAGTGACCGAATTTTCCAGTATATGAGTCACGATTTGTATATTTAGGTAGATGCTGGAATACAAGTCAAGCACTTCCATTTCATATATTTTGTCCATAGAACGTGAGATGGCGTCCATCAATCTCGGTAAACACTCGAGAAAGCTTGGTATGGATGGCAACCGACCCTTTCAATGAGAGTGCAATATCTTCTAGTGCATTTCTCCGGAGTACTCTTGCTCTCAAAGGCAGTGCAGGCTATCCTATAGGAGACGTTCAGAACGGTTTTCTTCCCTGATTCAAAGGGTGGACTCACCTATTTCCGTGCTATTAATATTCATTTGGTGATATGTTTCGCACTATAGTTCGGCTTGCGTGGTGAAATAACATAAGCTCAAAAGAGGGTTCGCACGGGACATTAGCTCACCGAAAAAGCCATTGATAATGGATGCGCCTCTTCACTGTTGTCAATTTCCTGCTATCCTTGTTCAATTGTACGTCCACCACTACTAACTGAGCCTCCTGATCGCTTGGTGTATACACGCCAAGTCATATAATTTTTTCCTGTCTTTGTTTTATCGTTGTATGATCACCATGGGGCGCCAGTGAGCTCAATATCAAGCTCCACCGAGAAACCGTATTTAGCAGTCCCGATAGTCGGACCCATAATTCTAGTCTCTCTAGGCAGCATTCTGCATGACAGGCTCCACCTTCTCAACACCCAGGTTCAGCTAAGACCTTCAGCTTCTCGCCGCCGTGAGGCTCTAGGTTGGCACGCCAGCGGCAAAATGAAGCGCCTTGGTCATCTTTCAGGAATAAACTAAGCAAAACATAGGCGTTTCACCGTATAAAAGACGTACGGTATCCATAGAGCAGAGTCAGCGTGCTACAGCCAACTGCCAGCAACTCCTTTCGATCCACTCACAACAGCCATGAAATTCACTCTTGCTGCCCTCGTTCCCGTTGCTCTTGCCTTGTCCGCCATGGGCAGCCCAGTCGAGCTTGACATTCGTCAGCAACAGGCCCCGAAGTGCAACCTTGCTGGTTGGTGTCCTTTGTCCTCTTGAGAGGAGAAGCTGACAGCTGATTTTTTTTACAGGTTGCCTCCTTACAATTAGTAGTAATGTTCCGGGAATTATCAACCCCTGTCTGGGTGCGGCAGACAAACTCCGTGCCATTCAACAAGCCGAGGCCCAAGGCAAACCGCCTAGTAAGTTCAAATGAATTGCGGAGAGTGCATGTCTCTAACCACATATCTAGGCGCATCTGATCAGGCCAGCCTCGCTACAGGGGTGACCCAATGTATTTTAACCAGCGTTTCTGCTGGTTTGGGTATTGTGAGTTCATTGGTTGGTGGAAATATATCCTGTTTCTTACTTACCTGCTTCACTTCAGCCAAACGCTTGTAATGGATGCCCTGGCGCTCCTGCCCAGTAAAGTGGTACCATGTCAAGTCCTACAAAGGGTATTTTCTGAACAAACGTATTGTATCTCTGTAGAGGAAGAATGAGAGAGAATATATCAATGAGTACTCGATGCAGATTTGTATTGGACTTGGAACATCGCCAATGGTAGTACGACCGGATAAGACTCAAGTTCGTGCTCGAAGTACCTTTTTGCACGGTGAAATCAATACCTCCAAAGCAAAAGCAAGGATACCATGTACTCTGCAGAACAGCTGAGTCATAGCCAAATTGCCACCTTGAAGAGGAGTTGGGCACTCTAGCAGTGAAGACGAAGTGAGCACGGGCGCATCCTCCTGCCACTGGGTTTCATAACCATAAGGGAACGCCTAGTGAGTCGAAGCAACGGGGAAAGTGAGTGATCCAGCGCCGAGTCGTACAGGGGGGAAAGGTTAGGTGAAGATTGATGACCTGAGGCGAGATAGAATGCGAATATGGGGCTGATATTTTACTACCCTTCGGCTACGGAGGGAATGTATCATATATATACGAATGAAAGCAAGTAATAAGCTCATCTCATATCTCCAGAAGAGATGGTGGATATTTTTAATACGTTGGCCGCTTCCCAGGTGTATGCACATTACTCCAGGACGCTGCTACATAATATTATGGGGGTCCCAATAGGAGATCTTCTCGTTTAGTCGAGCTCATTCTGATAAAAATGATATAATATCTGTGCCGAGTACATTATGAATGCTGATAATCGAATATATGAAACACTGACGAAACCCCAGGAAACAACCCTGACCGTCAAGAAGTGCCCACAAGATGTTACGAAGGTGGGACGGCGGACCACGAGGCTGCACAGCTCTATTCTTTCTCTCGTGGTAATGGAGTCACGAACTCTTGGAGATGTGCGGGGATACTGACGAAGAACGGGAATCGCTGGCTTGGACTCCCCAGTCGCATCCGGGACGGATCATCCGCTGGATTATCACCGCCTCTAATCCATTTGATATCGAGGGTGATTCCGTGTTGGCAGCAGAGGGAATGAATGTTTCTAATGATCTCTCCCATTTGCGGCTCATTAAAATCTTGTTCTGAGAGAGCTTGTACAACGCCCGAATTATCGGAACGGAGTACGATCCTCGACTGGGAGTATCCTGCCTCGATCATCAGCCTGACTCCCAGCTCCGCAGCCACAGCTTCCATCCATTGTGTGTGCCTTTGCCTTTTATGCCATCCTTTCCCGGGCTTCCATGCCTCCCATTGGCCATTGAATACGAAACCAATGCCTTTGCCGGAAGCATCCACGTATACTTCTAGAGGCTTGCCATCGGAAGCCGGGACAGCATGCGCCGGGCCAAGTTCGTCAGCTGAGGTGTCAGTGGCCCTTATACCGGTGTTGTACAGACGGAGCTGACTCGGGGTTGTGTCATTCGTCTGGACCGCTGGACCACCAATTACCTGCACAGCATCGTCTTCGTCACTATCGCTGTCTAGCCCCTGCTCCCAGTCAACCTCCATGTCACTTTCGGACGAGGATTCGCTAGCACTGCTAGTGTCGAAGGCGAGGTCAGGTGGGGAAGAGGAATCGGACTCTGAAACTTGTGGAAGGACGTTCTCTTCATGATCCAGCCGCCCAGAGTCAGACAATGGCGAAGAAAGAAGTTCGTCATAGGCGATTCGCAGAGCGAGTAATTCGTCCTGTAATATTGTTATCTCTTGTTTTGCCTCCTGGAGTTGAAGGCCATAAAGTGAGCTCAAGGCCTGAGCGGCATCGCGTTGGGATCGATATGCTTTTAGGCGCTCGTTATCGTGCTGTTGCTGCGACTCCCGGCCATGACGAAAACCATCCATAAATCGACTTCGTAGCTCAGCGTTACGCTGACGAAGAGCGCGAGCATGTGTTACATCGAACTCCTGAACGCCGGAGACATGCATTATGTAGTCGCGGCACACCCGGCAACCACAGAGGTGGACTATCCCGAAGGCTGGATCATAGACCCAGGGACCGATAGAGCGAGTCATGCGGGGTGGTTCATGTCCTTCCGGAGTCGTATGCATATGGGAAAATGGGAATAACGACCGAGCGTTGCTCTGATCACTATTGTTGGACATTGTGACTGTTGGTAGAAATGGCTGTGGAGGCTGAGTTGAACGTTGAACTCTCGTTTAATGGAGGCTACTTTCGAGTCTTCTGAGGGCACGGCCGGTCTTAACGTGGTGATGCCTGATGGGAAGACTTTCCGAATGCCAACAGGCAGGCTTGGGCATGTAAATGATCCGTTATCCGACCCCAGAGAGCAGGCCTCACAGAAAGAGAACGAGCACAAGCAGCGTGGTATTACGAAGTAGTGTGTCCGCAAAAGAATGGAGTTTGCTTCGGGCTCGTGTAGTCCTCGCGTCTATTGCGCTTGAAGCATGCCATCTGGGGCACGCAGCCAGACCTAATGAAACCATTCCGTCGGAGTAGATTGAGAGTGATGACGAGAGGAGCCAAAAATCACTCTCAAATAGAGCCCGTAACACAATGTGTTTGTTACAGATTGGAACTCTGTGGTGAACGAAGTTCGACGTTCAAACGTTCATGATGATGGAAGGCGAGTTAGTCCGAACGTGACACTCACGCTGAGCCACGCTGTCACGGACCTTTCCCTACCATCAGAGACTACGGTCTACGTGCATTCTAATGACGGTGATTGTGAACAGTGGGTGAGCATGATGGGGTATGATCAACGGAAGGTACTGGAAAATAATGGTAAATGATTCGGATTGTATTTCAGCAAGATTTCCTGCACTAGAGTTCATCGTCTTGCTCTTGTCAACTCTGGGTATGTTGTACGTACTGTTCCCCGGCTCGGTAGGTGCCGACCCAATCTTACATCCTGGTCCTGAGCGCTTTCATCGAACACGTTCTACTGCGTGATCAGTTACTATATTTATCACTACTTCCGTGATGAGGGTTAAACTCTCGTTACTCCTACGCCAAACTTTTGCTGTTGATTACACTATTTCAATTTGAAGCTGCGTAAATATACCAGGAGCTATGTATAGTAGCTAGAGACAATAAGAAATGCTTTTCCGCCCTTCCTTTGGTTGTGAGGTGCGAAAGTTCGGCTGGACCATACGGTCTCTGGACACCCGAATAAAAATGATAGATTTGAATACTGAGTACAACATGGGTATGTGAATGCTGATAAGCGAGAACATCAAAACCGATGCCGAGGACCCGGAAAGCCCTGGCTTTCAACAATTGTTTATAGTACATTCGGATATTTGGATAATGCGCCGAAAGTTTGCACACCTCTATTCTTCTACGCGCCATGGTAATGGTGTCACAAAAGCTCGGAGATATGTGGGGATGTTGATGGAGAACGGAAATCTCTCATCCGGACGTCCTAATTGCATTCGGGACGGATCATCCGCCGGATTATTACGGCTTTTAATCCATTTGATGTGGAGAGTGATTCCATGTTCGCGACAGAGCGAATAAATGTTTCTGACGATATCCCCGATCTGTGGTTCGTTGAAGTCTAGTTCTGAGACGGCTTGCACAACGCTCTGGTTATCGGAACGGAGCAAGATCCTGGACCGGGAGTATCCTGCTGCGATCATCAACCTGAGACCCAGCTCTGCAGCCACAGCTTCCGCCCATTGGATATGTCTGCCCTCCTTTTGCCATCCTGCCTTCAGCTTCCAGGCTTCCCATTGGCCATTGAAAATGAATCCAATGCCTCTGCCGGAAGCATCGACGAACACTTCCAAAGGGCCGTTATCGGGAGCGGGCTGAATGCAGACCGGGCCTGTTTCGTCATTAGAGGTATCAGTTGCCCGTACGCTAGTGCCGGAGAGATGGACCTGACTCGTTTCATTGGGTTCGGTTAGTTGGGCTACGGCATTCGTCCGGGCCGTTGGACCATCAACCGTTTGCACAGCATCGTCTTCGTCACTGTCACTGTCCAACCCCTGCTCCCAGTCAAGCCCTTCGTCACTTTCTGACGAGGATTCACTGCTAGCGTCGAAGGCGAGGCCAGGTGGTGAAGAGGAGCCAGGGTTTGAGGCCCGTGAAAAAGTGTTTCTTTCATAGCCCAACCGATTGGAGTTAGACAATGACAAGGAACGAAGTTCATCATAGGCAATCCGCAGAGCAAGCAGTTCATCCTCTAGCTCTGCCAGCTCTTGCTTTGCCTCCTCGAGTTGGAGGTCGTAAAGTGAATTCAAAGCCCGAGCCTCATTGCGTTGGGATCGATATGCCTTTAGGCGCTCGTTGTCATGCTGTTTCTGTGACTCCCGGCCATGGCGAAAGCCCTCCAGGAAGCGAATTCGCAGCTCAGCGTCACGCTGCTGGAGAGCGCAAGCATGTGTTGCATCGAACTCCCGGTCTTCAGAAACATGCACCATGTAGTCGCGGCATATCCGACAACCACAGAGATGAACTATTCCGAAAGTTGGGTCGTAGACCCAGGAACCGAAAGGAAAGGTCGAGCGAGGTGGTGGGGGTCCTTGTGGAGTGCTACGGTTATCGGAGAGCGGGAACAGTGACTGAGTGTCGCTATCATCGAACATTGTGAGGGCCGATAGAGATAATTGTGGAAGTTGCTATAGACCCGCGTATAATGATTGTTACTCTTGCGCCTGCAAGGGGATTGCCGCCTTAAGTGCCAATTCCGTATGAAGAGGACTTGAAAGTGGGGGATAGAGGAGGGTAGGTCTGAGCGCGCCAACAACCCGGTTTTCCGGACCCTAGCATCCAGGCCGCGTAGAGAGAGGGGTCAAGTAGCGTGGCATTACGAAGCAGTGCGCCCACGAAAGAATGGAAATTAGCTGTCAGCGTTTTGGACACTCGTGTATTCCTTGCTTCTACGACGCCCAAGAGATGTCATCTGATGAAGGTACGTAACAGGATCTAACGAAACCATCGGAGTCAAGCCATCGTGAGAACAAAGAAAGACCGAGTTCTATTCAGTCTGAGTCTTTGCTCGGGAAGTTTGTGCCACTTGTTACAGACTTGCGAAAGCCGTTATGATGGTACAACGATGAGCAGAAATTCAAATCAATGCCTAACAACATTAATATTTAAATACTAAGTGCTAAGTAAAAAAGAAATCCATAAATTGATTTGGCGCCAATCAGCCGTGTGCGCTGGCACGATACCAACAACAATCAGAAGCATCCATTGGACTCGCAATTCCCGATTAGGTTGTTCAACAGTTGGACTTTATCATATGGCATATGATTGGTGCAAGCGATGCATCATGTGCAAACATTTAGCACAGCATGCAAGTCCAGACTCCCCATCGGAAACTCAAGGCTATGATCAGCTCCCCGCCAGACAAGGCACGCGAAAACGACCAGGTACGATTAAACCCAGGTGCATCTCAGGGCAAACCCGGTCCAGCATGCAGGTTCTGCTTATGGACGACCCTTTCCACCTCCATCCTCTTCGAAGGTATAATCACCCTCTTCCACCCAGGTCTCTGACTGGCCGCGGACCGTCCGACAAATAGTTACACGACCTCAACTTTTGACGTCGTCGTTCTTGTGTGGCTGAGACGAACAGGGAATGCATTCCATGACTCATAAATAAGTCACCCAAACGATATTGCGACGCACCATCATTCTTGCCGCCTACGTCGTACCGATATTGGTGACCAATTTTTCGATCTTTTGCCGCTGCTAGATAACTAACCGGGAAAGTAACCAAAGTTCGCTATCAAACTCTTTGACATCGTCAACTCAGCACGAAGTTCGCACTTGATGTAATACTTGCTTGCAATCGAGTGTAGATAGGCATCTCGCGAGTGGCGGGCATCCGCTTTGGTGGTCCGGTGGTACAAGTCAGATCCAAAATTGTGACCCTAATTTTGGCACCGAAGCAAACCGTAGCTCCCATCTTTTCTTGCTGGGTCTGAGAAATGTCTGCCTATTTCTCACATGAGGAAGGAAGAACTCGCACGTTGAGCCTGGGATAAATTCGAAAGGACCGCGTTTCATTCATTCAACGAATAGTCATCTCTCGACCCGCAAGATGGATATCCGTCATTCACCGAAGTTACGCCTTGGTATTGTGTGAGTCAATGATATCTTTGGTTGCCATTCCCTTAAGCTGAAACCAAACAAGGGGAGGCGGAATCGGAGGGTTGACGCTGGCCGTTGCTATTGGCCAGCTTGACCACGACAAAAACATCGAGATACACATCTACGAGGCCGCGTCGAAGCTGGAAGAAATTGGTGCGGGGCTAGCCATTTTCAACAGAACCTGGGACCTCCTGGGAACTCTCGGTTGTCAGCAAACGATCAAGAAAAGGGCGTTCAAATATTCTCGTACGGGCTCCGGAGAAATTAACAATGATCTGATCTTTCAAGTGAGAAAAAGTGACCAGAGGGACGGGTTCACCTTCCTCAACTTGACGGTTCCAGGTATGTTCTGCTCATAAATATTGCTATTGGTTTGTCGACCAAGTTGATCAGGTGGTAGTTGGTCAATTCATCGCGCAGACTTGCATCAAGCATTACTGGAGGGACTGAAGGACAACTCCCACGTACACCTGTCAAGCCGTGTTGTTGCATGCGAAGAGCATGGCGATATTGTTACGCTTAGGTTTCAGGACGGAGCAACGGCCAATTTCGACCTTGTCGTCGGAGCCGACGGAATCAAGTCTGTTATTCGCAAAGAGCTCATCACGGCCAAACTTACGAATGAGAAAGATCGCATTCATCCTATCTGGAGTGGAACAATCGGATACAGAAGTCTGATTCCTGTGGAAGTACTGGCACAAAAAGTCCCTGGGCACCGGGCACTTACAACCCCCGTAGTAGTCAGTTTTCTTCGATAATGAGCCTACGACGAATATTAAACACTGATAATTCCATCAGTATTGTGGAAAGAACAAGGTTCGTCGGTCTTGTTGACCCACCGGGTGAAAGTGTTGAAATATAGCGACAGCATATCGTGACTTACCCTATTTCCATGGGTCGCCTCATAAACACGGTTGCATTCTATTCGGAGCCAGAGAGGGAAGGGACGACCTTCCTAGGCGAGGCTGTACAAGGAGCATCACAGGATGAAGTTCTCAGTCGTTTCGAGGGATGGGAGGGGGAGGTCGCCCAACTATTGAAGGCAAGCGAGGTTCGCATTAGCAGTCGAAAGAGTTTGACAGGACGTGTTCCAGTGTATCAATAAACCTTCTCGTTGGGCGATCTTGACTTCAAAACCCCTGTCTGCATATGGATGTGGGAGGATAGCAGTACTAGGAGATGCTGTAAGTGAAATGCCCGCCCGGACCTGCCTCCTCATCCAACATCGCCCTCGCTTTGGTAATAGGCACATGCAATGACTCCTCATCTGGGAAGCGGTGCTGGTCAAGCCATAGAGGTACGTATAACTGCGTAGCCATAAATCTGCTTTGCTCATCACGTCAAGTAGGATGCGTATATATTAGCATCTGTGATAGCATTGGGCGTGCAAGATGGTGTCGATGTGGCCAGGATGACAGAAGCCTATAGCACGGTGAGACAGCCTATGGGAAACTTTGTGCTGAATTCTTCCAGGAGGCAAGGTTTCCGTTACGAGTTAAACTCCGCTGGTCTAGAGAATGTGGGAGAGAACGAGCCAGTTCAGATGGAACGCCTCCACAGTCTCGCTGGAGAAATGATCCGAGCCCGGAAGTGGATATGGAATACATCCGTGCAGGAGGACCAAAAACGAGCGAGAGCACTTCTCTAACTTACGGTCTTCGGAAAGTGATTACATATGATATCTCCATGGTCTTACTTTGTTACTTTGTCATCGGTCCATGGACAGCTCAAGTTACCAGCAATACCTCAGCCTCAGTGCTCATGGTAGATAGGCCTCGAAGGTCAACAGGACCACCAGTGAAACGCCCATTACTCAGACAGAGAGATTAATAAACTACGCTGATACATCTTAAGGAAATAAACCATGTGTCTAAGCAGTTATTGGACCTTCGCGCGAGCAGTCAAATGTAATGCACCGGGGCCCGTCGATCCCCGAACCCACTTGCGCAACATCCCAGAAGCATCTCGACGTTCGGACAGCGGATATATCCGTACATTCCATCGCTGGCCAACTGGCCCAAATCGGAGTGCCACTCTACGTATCAGGACCAGGGGGTGTGGTATTAATTCAATTCATCAAGAACTGCTCAGTACGAACACCTGGAATATACACCCTGGTAGTATTGTTACCACCGCCCACGGCCTTCGTCAACTATCTACCCGGTGTTGATCAATGGGGCAATTCCAACACGATGCAACGGCTGCTCGAATCCATTGGAGAAGGCACCGAGCCTTTCCCTTCAACGATCCCCTTTTTCTGGATGCCGCGCATACCTTCCAGGATCGCCTATTCGGGCAAGTATAGTCCTTGTAACACAAACCGGGGGCATTGTCACTATGTGCGGTCTTCAACCGCTAGTATAATATGGAAAGATATCTTGGAAGTTGACCTCTGAGACTGCCACCTAGGTAAAGCCACCGTCGGCACCATTAACATTCAGCTAGAACAAATACAAGGAGGCTCGAGAGTTGTAAGGAGTTCATTTCGAAATGGGACTTTTGCGACATGATACAAACCGAAAACGACATACAATTGAACTCAAGACAACCATAAGAGGAGAATAATGCGCGCAAACCACTTAGTTCCGAAGGTGGGCTGGGTATCCACATCTGAAGAATGATGATGTTGAGCATGGTTCTCGTAAGCCTGCGGTAGGCATACACACCTGACTCGCTTAGCCGACATACGAAAAGATAAAATCTTGGAAGTGGACAGGGATGGCGATGTCATGAGGAAATCTTAGACTCCCTTTTCCCGTCTTCAATCGCGACGGACTATCTGCGGGATTATCCTCTCCTGCGATCCATTTTATCTCGAGAGACACATGATGCTGCAGACAAAGATAGTCGATAAGCTCGACACTGTCTCCAGCGTGAACATCGTTCAATAGCCGCTTTGAAACGGCTTCAACAACGCCAGCGTTGTCAGAGCGTGCCAAAAGACGCCTGCCAGAGTACCCCGCTTGAATCATCAAGCGCAACCCTAGTTCCACCGCTGCCGCCTCGGCCCAATTGATGTCTCGGCGCCCATCCGTCCAGCCAGTCCTCAACCCCCAAGCCTGCCATTGGTTTTCGAAGAAAAAGCCGATTCCAATAGAAGACGCGTCTACGTAGAATTCTAATGGAGGCGCTTCCATGTCACTGGAGGATCCGAATCGAGGACAAGGAGCCCGCCATTCAGAGAGGAGTACCTTCTGTGATTCCGTACGGTAGCATCCGGGCGTCTTGTGTGCTTCAGATACAAGCGATCTGACGCGTGCAAGGATGCTCTTGTTGTCAGGATGATGAGCGAGCCTCATTTTTTCCCGGATTTCCTTCAGAGAAACGGCTCCTTGTTCGGGTTGAGAAGTGGAAGGCGGCGCCTCCGGTGATAGACCAATCTGTTGGTCCAAATTTAATGGAATGTGAAGGTGTGAGGCAAGGCCAGAACTCAAGGCTGTGGCTCGCCCAGGTTCATTTCCTGCGATAGTTGTTAGACCACTGATCGCAGAAGGGTCGTTGACTTGGTTGGTGGTGGCCGAGGTACGCAAGGACAGACGGTCCCATGATTCGGTTAGGCTATCTGTTTGGTGCCTTGAACCATTCATCCTCTCCTTCACAGCGACCCCAACATCATCTAGTTTCGTCCTGTCTGTACGCAACAAACCGGAGTTGGCTTCAAGCTCGACTCCAAAAGGAGAATCTTCGTCTCCGTCGTCTGCGAGGCCTGGTGGATCCCGCTCATGCGAACCGAAGCTGGCAGGAGTCAAGAAGCCGAGGTCCTCATGCACCGGCCAGTTGGAACCCTCGGGCCACGTGTGGCCACGCAGCTGGTCGTGCGTTGTTCGAAGTGCAAGAAGCTCCTTGTGGAGCTGTGCTATCTGCTCCTTAGCCTTCTCGAGTTGGAATTCGTATAGTGAGCATAAACTGCGAGCATCATCACGCTGGGTACGATACGTCCTCAGAAGTTCGCTGTCATGTTGTCGCTGTCGGTGGAGTCCCTCCATGAAAGTATTTCGGACTTCGGTATCCCTTTGGTGAACAGCGTGAGCGTACGATGTATCAAACTCCTGGCCGTCCGAAACATGTGACATATAGTCGCAGCATATTCGGCAACCGCGATGGTGAACTATCCCAAATCCTGGGTCGTAAACCCAAGAGTTCGACTCGGTCGAGAGATGAATTGGGTCGGGTGATAGAAGTGTCCTGGACCTCTGTGAAGTAATACGCCTATGGAAAATGGGGAACAGTGGCTGAGCGTCGTCATGGTTGATCATTGTTATGAGGGTTAGTAAAAATGGTGGAAATAAGTACAGGAGCGCAGTCTGATCTGGGGAGGGCAACTATTATTCCTGTACAGTTTCTAGGGGGTTGCCGTACTTGAACGCCGCAATGCCTTGTGGACAGGGATCCGGCGTCATGTCCCTATTTTGGCTTGAGAAATCCGGACCACCGTTTAGATTCGGTCCCGCGCATTATATCTACAGTCGACTCTGTCACACTCATGGCACCTTGTCCCATGTTCGCGCTATGGGGTATGACAGGATATGGGTTTATAAGAGAGGACCAAAGCGCGAAAAAGCCAACTTTGTCCCCAGAAGAGCTATGGGTTATGGCAGGGTATAGGTTATGGTAGGTATGACTTATGACTTATGGCAGACTCATTATCGAGTCTCACGATTGAGAATTCCTGGATCCTGTCCGTCAGAAGATGCAAGGCCAGTGGAAGACCTGAGCATGAGACCTGACCCAGTCATCTGATGGTCCCGATGGGCGGACCCCACGAGAAGTACCACCAACGTGGCACCACAAACATTCAGTCCATAAGGATGGCTTCTATCTGTTTGTTTTTGAAAGTTTCGAGTGCTCGCTGTCCTGGCCTCCATCACGTTCAGGCCATGTGTTTGAGGGTACGCATAGGTCTACATGAGAACGGCAGGGGCGCCGAGTTACTACACTTCGCCCGAGCCTGTATCAAGGCACAAAGAGTTCGAGCTGCTCGACATATGTAGGCTTATAGAAGCTGTTGGAGAAGAGTCAGTCTTGCAAGTCGGGGCAATAAAAGCCCACAAGTTAATTGGCACCAGTTCCACTCAGCAATGAATTTATTCATATACCAATACATGAGTCGGCTTTCGGTGGGTATAAGAGAACGTCGGAGCAGAGACCCCTTACGCAAAGTCTGTTTTGCAGACAGGTTTGGGATAAGCGGATGAGGGCGAAGTCCAAGTACTACTTCCGATTACAAATTCAAATAAAAGTTAACCAATAAATAACAGAAACCGCACAAAGATGAACTTTCAGAGCAACGATGTCATCCATATTATTACGTCGTGTACAGATGTTCAAGTGTTCACACCGGAGAAAGCGTTGCGGGCGTTTGTGGAGAACAGAGCTGTCCTCTCAGCGTCGGTGAGAAGGGTGGACGAGAGGATTGCTGCCAAAGAGCCGGATTGTGTAAATGCCGGAGCATAGGCGTAGTCCTGAGATGCGTACATTAACCTAAGGGGGAACTTCGAAAGTAAGAAGGGCTTACAGTGCCGAACAGAAGTTGTGATTTCGGGATTCCAGATCCAAGTAAGCCAGACACTTGGTGATAGTAGGTAGGACCGGCAGAGTCCCACCAGAAGCTATAGTAGTTGAATCATGTGAATAAGGAGCAGACGGTTAGAGGGGACGAGTAGCTGACCGAGTGCGGTAAATTTCTAGTGACGAATTGTAAATCTCGGGAACAGATTTGAGTATACGATCAAGGGTAGCCGGGAATGCGCCTCCGACTGGGAAAAGAATCAGGCGTGCTTAGGAAACATATAACAGAGTGCGTGCGTACCATGAGGAATGATGTAGTTGATGGAAGTGAACTCATGAATGACCCTGGTCAAGGTGAGGTCCATCAGGGTACGAGCGGTTTCGAAGCTTGCCTTTGCGTTAAAATGTGAGTCATGGAAGGGTGGGGATAACGTACAAGAACTCGATATTGCCGGTGGGATACGGAGTAGGGTTAGCCTCAATGAGGCGGTTGTTGTACTTGACGAAGGGAGTTCCTGGATGGATATAGAGTACCTTCGTGCCGCTCATGCTATTGATCGCCTGGAAGAACGGTCTGAATGCAGTACTACCGAGGTAAGTCCCTTCGAAATTGGAGGTGAGCATTATGCCGGCAGCACCCAGTTTGTTCAACGCATATCGTGCCTCAATGATAGCTTCCTGAACATATGGGAGGGGTACAACGGCATAGAACCTGAGTCTCTTGGGATACGCAGCACAGTAAGCCGCGGATTGCTCATTGATGAGGCGAGCAAGGGCTATAGTGGCTGCTTTGTTGCCAGGGAAAACATTGGCGGCAGGAGCGGAGAAAGAGAAGATGGCCTTGTCAATACTCTGCGAGTCCATGAAGTTGATGTAACTCTTCAGGTCCCAAATAGGTGTGGGGTTGCCGCCTGTAACAGGAACCATATAGCGATACCAAGACGGCGTAACATGACCTAGAAGCCACATCAATATACGGGGGTAACATACAATTTACTGGGCACTTACTATGAACATCAATCCTCTTGCCATCGGCAAGAAAGGTGGCAAGGGATGGTCTCGAACCGGGGCTATGCGCATGGTCGCGGGCGAAGAATCGACCAAGGCGCCTTTTTCTGTCCTGTTCTTCATGAGTGGACGTGGTGTATTCGGTGTAAGCCGCAGTGGTATTCTCCGAGATCGTCTCCCAGAGCACAGAAATCTCAGTAAGGGCCGCAGTGGCATTGAGGGAGCTTAGATCAATGTTGTCTAAACAGCGAAATTCGACGTCTCGTTGAGATGTTGAAACCATATCGTGGATTGAAGCGTACCGGCAGCAGCATTGCTCCCGATCACCTCTGTCACATTGTTAGCATCGGTCGCAAGAACTGGGGAAAGAAGAGTGGAAAGAGCGAGGGTAGCAAAACATGAAAAGAGAGTGGACGTCTTCATGTTGAGTGGCCAGACGAAAACCGTAAGGAAGAAGGGAAGCGACGAGGATGGCGGTCAAAGGGAAAGCCCCCGCATATCGCCCTCTGGCTGGTTGATATATCAATCCTGCCTCTGCCAAAATCCGGGAATTTGAAAGATCTCAACTGGCAGGAACGTGCCTTGATTCCGCAACCCTGCAGAAGTCACACATCTCAAATCCGCCGCCAAGCTCGCTAAGCATGCCGCCCTACTCCTCCCTACTCTTACTCATGCCGCTCAAAGATGTATCCAGTCAGGGGGAAGTAGAGAATATATAGCTGTCTAGAACTGGGAAACTGAGTGGAAAAGTGGTTGCAGGCTCTGGAATACCTGCCCGGCTCGCTGAATTGCATCACGGTAAAACGGATTAGCAGCACATCGGGCCGAACCATACCGGGAAAACACGAATTTTAGACTTTATAACAGTCTCTGCTTCATTTCTCAAAAAGTTGCGACTCGGTCCTCTAGCTGCCTGGAGCCCCAGTCAGTTCTTAGTCGGTCACTAAATTATTGGTGTCCTAAACTCCTGTAGGCAAATTTACGTGTCACGTACGGCTCGACGTCGTTGATCGGCATGCTTCCCTATGCTTCCTTAGGCCTGGTAGCCCCTGATAGCACCCGTGCTTGCGCATCCATACGTTGGATCACATGCTCATGTTATCACACACACATGCTGAATGTGTGCAGGCGGCAGAGGCACGGCAAGGTAGTGAAGGAACCCGGAATATCCACATATCAGATTTTCACTTTGGGCGACTTTTTTGTCCGTCTGAAATTCTCATTCTTTTCCAGATCTTTTCTGGCTTCTTGAAGTCCAAAAACGAGAAAAATGGTAGAAAACCCACGTAGCAGCTCTGGCACGATGCACAAAAACCTGGCAGCTGGTCGGCGTATTTTTTCCAGTGCCGATCCACTCGAATGAGTTGAAATCCTCGAAGGTATTGGTTGGATTGTAGAGTTCTAAGAATGCTGCCATTTGTAAGGGACTACGAGTGGAGATGAGATGAAGGTGCAAAAACGGCAATGCAATAATGTTTTTTTTTTGGTCAACCAATAAGTACATTACTATTTGTATGTAATGTTTCTCTTGACCAACTTAGTTGAGAAATGTAAAAATCACATGGGTAAGAGAGCACCAGGTGATCCGCAACCTCGAACCCGCGACTCTTAAAACTACAATTGTTGCAACCACCACTTTATTATCTGTCCGTTTCAGATCCGCCCTTCCGTTCCCCCGTGAGGTGCGTCCAACACCCTGTCCCCAATTTTTTTCCCGCTTGATGGCCGGATTTTTCTGAAACATGTCCGTTTTGATTGCAGGATATTCCGGGGTCCTGGTAGTGGGCCTCTTACAGGACCCCCGAAAATAGGGGGGAACCCTGATCTGAGTTTGGAGGTTTTTATCCGCACAAAATTTCGAGATTTTTATCCGGAAAAAAATCAGGG